>RJWJ010002211.1:0-44579 GCA_004363605.1 Indri indri
AGAGATGTTGAGCATTTTTTCATATGTTTTTTGGCCATTATTCTGTCTTCCTTTGAAAAGTTTCTGTTCATGTCCTTTGCCCACTTTTTGATAGGATTGTTTGATTTTTTCTTGCTAATTTTCCTGAGTTCTAAGTAGATTCTAGTTATCAGCCCTTTATCAGATTTGTAGCATGCAAAAATTTTCTCCCATTCTGTAGCCAAGGTTTTTTGTTTTAAAGCCTATCTGTGCTAAGCAAAAAAAAATTAAAGTGAGGTATATAGAACTAAAGTAAGTTATAACAGGAAGACAAAATCCTAATGGAGATATTCTTAAGAACCATATAATTCCTATCTTTAGGTTACAGGAGACTCCTAAAATCCTTCTAAATTTGTTTGATGTGTTTCTGTTACTTATAGCCATAAGATTCATAAATAATATGGGAGGTAGGTGGAGGAGAAACAGCGAAATGTTTCCAATTAGAACTTACCGGGCTTTAAATATATCCTTTTCCTATTAGTTTGTATAAGAAAGCATCTGGGAAATAAAAGAGAATCCCATGGAAATCCAAGGACAGAAAAATTAAACCTTGTAAGAATTATGACAAGAATTAAAATATCATCAGACATGACTTTCTGGGGGATGAGGCAATTTCTCATGGCATCTGTGTTTCTTTCTGCACATCTAATCCATTTTCCTTTTTGACCAACTAGTTTTTGTTTCTTACTTATGGCCCCTGCTCTAATAAATTGCTGGGTTACATGTGGTATTACTAAGGTACCGAATCATCCCTGTGGTACCTGGAATGAGAAGTACTACAATAACAACAGAAGCTAACATAGAGAGCACTAATTATTTTCCTGTCTACCCATACTGTTTGAACATAGGAAGATGACTGGGGCTCCACCATTCATCAGTCCATCAGAGTTACTACATCAGAAGCAAGTTGTGCTGGATGGTGGGCAATCCATTTTGGTGAGGGTGGTGGGAGCAGTAGGCTTTAAGTCCCATTTCTAGCAGTAGCAGCCAAAGCAGTTCCAGGAAAAGCATCAACCACTGATAATATTGGTGGAACAAGCTATGGTGTCTGTGCCTTACAATAGCAACAGTGGTATCTTTGTGACCAAACTATACTGCTGAATTAAAAGTTCCTCTATTTTGAAACCTTCAAACCTGGTCAAACCAAAGCAGCTATGAGATACATGGTCTTGGCAGGAATTCCTTTAATTTATCCAAAGGTAGTTTCTTTTTTAATTTGCAACTCATAATGCTGATTAGTACTAGTGCCCATAGGCCAAGGGTTGACAAATATTTTTTGCAAGATGGTAAATATTTCAGACTTTGCTGGCCTCTTGTTGGCATATTCTTTGTTATTGTTGTCATTGTCTGTTTTGTGGTGTTTTTTTAACAACTCTTAGCCCATGGGCTGTACAAACAATAGGTAGCAGTTTACAAATCCCTGGTCTAAGCCAAGAGAATCTGATTTGGGGCAAGTGATCTTCCTTATACACACAAACAAAGATGCATAATACAGCTCCTATTTCTAGGAATAGTGCTACTGCTTCTTACCTTGTTCTCTTAGTTACCCAATTCCAGCAGGCAGAAAAATCCATTTGGTGCTATTAATCTTCCTGAGGCAAGCTGTTCCTAAAGATAGACTCACAATATGCTCTTGTAGCCAACTGACCTTCCCCTAAGGGAAGCAGAGGGAGAACTCCGAAGCCAAGAGTTACTGCTGGCATAAGTACACTATGCAAAGAAAATCTCTGGGCTTTGCCAGCCTGACTACCTCTAATCCTCCAAGCCATGTCTGTCCCAGGGGCCACATGTCCAAAGCAATCCCTATAGTTCCCAAGCACATGACTGGACTATAAGGGCAAAAATGGGAAAACCATGAAATACAGCTTAAGCATGCTTACAGTATAAATAAACAAACCTCAGATAATCTATTTAGCCTTTATTCAGGTGCCTATGAAAGTAAGACTGAACTGGCTTCAGGAAAGGTTTAGGGCTCCTGCATGGGGTCTATGCAAGCCAGGAGAAGCTGTCTACAGCCCATAATTATGAAACATAGATGCACAAACAAAAACTAAACAAACAAACAAGCAAATGCATAAGCCAAACCCTGAGAAGGTTTCAGATTGTTGAGGCCTGACTCTGGCTTCCTTTTGCTAATATTGTTCTCATTTAACTCCTAGCCCATTTTGTCTGATAGTCTTCTGCTATAGGCTGTTTTGGGCTTGGAGCACAGGGACATAGGACAGTTGTTGCCCCTTAGCAGGGCTGTGGGCAGAATAGGCAAGTGGGCATGACCAGATCTTCATATCTGTACTGCTTTTATTAATATGATGTTTCATTAACTTAATTTTTGTGCACTGACTTTAGTGTTGCTTGTGTGCAGCAGAAAATAACTAGGTATAGCCTTTGGTCTGACTTTTTAATTGGGTAGGATTTCAGCCCATAAGTCCGTTCCACTTAGGGAGATTTAATTAATCCCAGCCAGACTATGGTGGAAAAGTGCAACTTGAAATAGTAAATACTGTAATTAGTTAGTTCACTGACATTAAATTATTGTTTGTTCATTTTATTTTATTTTTTGGCTTAAATTTGCTACAGGAAGAAATAGTAAAATTAAATTATATTTGATTTTGTATGGAAAATTATACTCTCTCTTTTGTTTTTAAATAGAGAAGAATATTTTGTAGTTAGCCAAGAAAGAAACATGGTTGATTATCCTCTGTGAGAATCTATAAGTTGTCTTTCTGGTCTTTTGGTACTGAAAAATATTTAAGCTTTTTTTATTTATTTCCCTACGGCAGTAGGCCTGTCTAATGTGAACAAGTTTATTCCATCTCTTGTCAGCATTAATGCTAAATTAGAGGATAATTTGCTTTCAGGTGTTTAAAAATTGGACACAGTGGAGGCCTTTAATTACCACCTCAATCACTCACATTTGATTATTATATTTTTCCCTGAATGAGACTTGATTTAACTAGGTCTTAGTCATTTAACAGGAATGTTGGCATTTTACACATTTATGATTTAGATTTCCAATAATTTTATAACATTACAGATGCTTTGAAAACCTGTGATAATGCCTAGTCAGTTTTCAGAAGAATTTTCAGGTCTGAGGAGTGATATTAAAATCATGAAAAGTGTGAATGGTAACATGATTCTATTTGGTTATCAAGACTTTAAATCTAATACTCTTGTCTTTGAATGTTCTGGCAGTCTTGAAAAAAACTGCCTTAAAATAGCTGGAATTTAGTCCAGAAGCTTAACTCTAGGCAAACTACAAATTTTTAACTTAAGGAGAAGAATATAAATTAGATATATTAATATTTGAGGCAATTGCAATGAAGTAGTTAAAAACTCGTTTGCCCAGGTTTAAATCCAGGCCTCGCCACATAATGGCTGTACAGCTTGGGGCAAGGTACTTAAAACCTTGTATGAGTTTACATAAGGCCAATTTTGATAGTTAATATGAGAAGAAAATGTGTACTTCGACAACTGCTTAAGTGGCTGCAAAGTATCATATTTACTAGGACCGATGTTCTGAGTTATCACAAAATGACTTAGAGTTGGCTCTGCCTCTTAACACTTGAGTGACTATCTGCATTTATCAGCCTGGGCTGCCATCACAAAATACCATAGAATAGGTGCCTTAAATAACAGAAATTTATTTTCTCACAGTTCTGGAACCTAGAAGTCCAAGATCAAGGTGTCAGCAGATTTGTTTTCTACCCCGAGGTCTCTCTCCTTGCCTTGGAAATGACCGTCTTCTCCCGGTGCCCTCACTTGGCTTTTTCTCTGGGTGCATGTATCCCTGGTGTCTCTCCTTCCTCCTACAAGGGCACCAGTCATAGGGCCCCATCCTTATGACCTCACTTAACTTTAAATACCGCCTTAATTTACCACCTTAAGGCCTATTTCCAAATGCAGTCACATTAGGGCTTAGAACTTCAACAGACAAATTTGAGGGAAACACAATTCAATCCGTAACAGTGACCTTGGCCAAGTTCATTTAACTTCTCTATGCCATGTATACTTCATCTTGATAAAGGAAATAAAGTTAGTATGGGTATAAAATGAGATAATAGGCTGGTTCCCAGAAGGATGGGGTAGAGAGGAAGGCAGATGTAGCCCTTCAACCTGGTCATGGGCTTTTGCGTGTTGTATAATAAATTAAAAAAATAAAATATTTCTGCATTCTTCACATAATGCATATTATGACTACTAGTAGAAAATGTCAATTTTTAAGGTCCATTATTTGAAGTGTTTCAATACGGATGGTGTACTAGGTTAAAAACACATGCTGAAAATTTTAATCAATAAACAAAGTTCAATATAAAAAATAAAATAATGTAAATTTTCAATTAGAGGTGCTACAATCACTAAAAGCGTAGTTAATGCTATTACTGTTATTCTCAGTTCACACTATAATATATCCAGATATAGGCAAAATCTTTCTATATTCTTTCCCAAAACACTATTCTCATTTAAATATTGCTTTGCATGTCAATTTAATCCAAAATATTAAAAAAAGAAAATTTCAAAAGAATTCCTAAAAGTATAACCACTTCATGCTTTGAGCGCCTAGGTACTTTTGGGCATTGTAGCTCTTCACCATCTGAGAGGCTAAATAGCCACATTTGATTCACATTCTTTGGCTCAAACAAACCCCAAGTGCCCTAGCTATGCTATGTCATTTGCTTAATCCAGTAGCATTTAAGCAGTTTGTTTTTCTCATATATTAACAATCTCGGAATTGTTAAAAGTCAGGTGTCCTCTCACTGATTTTTAAGGTATCTTCTTAAAATCTTTACTTTCAGTTTAAAAAGTTTCAAAGAATATAGTTTCTAGTGTATTGCAAATATCATGTTTAAAAATGAAACTGTTACATCAATCTTTAAATATACTAAATGAATACAAATATCATTGTGATTTTACATCCACCGTAAGAAAAAAGATGAACAAGTTCTTGAAATGGTGCACATTTAAATCTCTTCTTTTTCTCCTCAAACTAATTTTTTTTTCCTACAGCCCATTCATAATTTTATTGTGATCTACTTTTGTGCCCAAATGTTTATAGATGATCATTATAGTCTTCTCTGTAATAATAATTATATAGATGTACCATGGCTGTTTTTTAACAATAAGGTCTTAAAATTATGCCCCATTCTTTTTTTTTTTTTCATTTTTTTAATTTCAGCATATTACTGGGGTACACATGTTTAGGTTACATATATTGTCTTTACCCCACCCGAGTCAGAGTTTCAAGCATGTCCATCCACCAGACAGTGTGTACCCATTAGGTGTGAATATACCGATCCCTTCCTTCCCCCTCCTACCTGCCCAACACCCGATGAATGTTACTACTATATGTGCACATAAATGTTGATCAGTTAATACCAATTTGATGGTGAGTACATGTGGTGCTTGTTTTTCCATTCTTGTGTTACTTCACCTAGTAGAATGAGCTCCAGCTCTATCCAGGATAATACAAGAGGTGCTAGATCATCATTGTTTTTTCTGGCTGAGTAGAACTCCATGGTATACATATACCACATTTTATTAATCCACTCATGTATTGATGGGCACTTGGGTTGTTTCCACATCTTTGCAATTGTGAATTGTGCTGCTATAAACATTCTAGTGCAGATGTCTTTTTTTTCCTTTGTTTTTTTGGCTCTTTAAAAAAATTTTATTTCAGGACATTATGAAGGTACAAACATTTTGGTTACATTTTCTGTCTTTGTCTCACTCAAGCAAGGATTGGAGGCTGCCCTTTCCCTCTGCAATGCTCACTGTGTCCATTAGTTGTGAGTTTATCTCCCGCCCCCACCACCGCCCAACCCTCCTAATCCCTGGAGAATATTACTACCATGTGAGCACCATTACAGATGTCTTTTTATAGTATGTCTTTTTTTCCCTTTGGGCAGATGCCCAGTAATGGGATTGCTTGATCAAAGAGCAGGTCTACTTGTAGCTCTTTGAGGTATCTTTCTATACTTATATAATACGGATATGTATGAAGAGAAAGAAATGATGTTTAAAAAGTTATTTTGACTATGTCTTTAAATCTTTTAAAACATCTTGTGGATTGTGTCATTAGCACAAAATTGATTAAAGTAACATATTTTATAAATATTATTAAATGTGAATCAGCATTAAAAGTTACTAATTTTGTTAGTAATGTATTTCTTAATGAGATGAACTATTTTTCCCCAAATATTATAGTTCTATACTCCTGAAAGAATATTGTTTGTTCTCTACTAGAAAGTGTAGATCGTCAATTATATTTCTATTTCTCATTTTTATAAATGAAAGCATCAAAAAGCTTGTTCACATACATGATGTTTAACTAAATTCATTACAGATTATATGTAAAATATTACTATCAGACCTCAAAATTTACTTTTAATAATATTAGCTTGAAATTCCATTCCATCCTTCTTCATTCTTGTTGAAAACACCAATTTATGAAAAGACCATTTTCCTGAAAGTTGTTATTCACTTTCTTTATTTCCAGAAGGTGTACAAAAAAAAAAAAAAAAGAAAGAAGAAACCTTTACTAGAGTCAAAGTAATGATTATTAATCATACTCATTATTATTTTACTTGGAGGCAGCATGCACACTGAGAAATCTTTAAGATCATCTAATATTTAATATCTGTTCATCAATGCAATAGCATTGGTGATATGCTTTTATGTTATTACATGACTGAAATATATTTTCATATTACATGATTGAAATATATTTTCACTGAAGCCTTTGACCTGCAGATGCAGACAAGATGGTGATAAAGAGGAGAGTGTCTTCACTGGCATCAGTGAGAATAAACAAAACACAGAGCGTGCACACTGTGGAGCAGACGGTATTTCTAAACACACTTGCAAACACTCTTGAATATTTGGAACCTGGGAAATATGCAAAGTTCAAATGTCTTCTTATGATTTGGTCCCTAAATGAACTATACTACCCCTGTCTTAGTGTTTCACCAATGCTTTATATAACTGGTTTTCACAAGTTCTCTCTACAGAACAAAACCATTCATTTTTTTAATACTTAGGAGAAGTTCTTACTCAGTTGCCAAATGTATGGTATATCTTAATTAATCATGTTATAATTTGTGAAAAAAATTCTATTTCTAATGCCATTTTTCACCCATAATGAAAATATTTATAAGATAGGAAAAATGCAATGCCTATTGTGGGTTCGTTGGTACTTTGATTAATGCGGAAGTCCTCAACGATTATATTTGAACTGTTTGGAGAATAGAGACTTGTACACTCTAAGCAACACAGACTATTAATAGTAATATTTGAGAATGCTGTGAGCTATATTTTTATTAGTGGCAAAAAGAGCTATTTTGAAACAATAGGAGAATCAGCAAAATACCACAAACACACGTGAATTTAGGTTAAAAAAGAAAACAAATGGAAATTTAGGATTTGCAAGAAACATTCTCAAAATTATCCATGCCCACACAACACTAGAAAATTTTCACATATCCCTTAGGATATGCATACCACATTTTGCAGATCATATCTTTAATACAGCTATAAATGAGCTATGCTGGAAAGTACATGGGTTTTACAGTCACTCTGACTTGTTTTTGAACTCTATATCTGTAATTTACTGCTCTTGTTGACTCCTTAATATCCCTATGTTTCAGTTATTTTGTTTTTAATCTATAAAATGAGATGTCAATACCTAACTTGATGTGAGAGTTTGTGCAATAATACGTGAAATACCTAGCATAATGTGTGGTAGGCAATCAGTGCTCAAAGATACCTTGGTCCCACGTTTTTTTTTCCCCTTTCCCAAACAACAAATAACTATTTTCCCTAGAAATCATATTTGCACTTGGTAAAACAAAGAAGATATCAAATACATCAATTCACCAGTCATCTCTTTTCTATAAAAAGTATTTGTTGATTTCCTACAATTTGCAAAGCATTGTAATCTACATGGGCTTTATGATCTAGATTATTAAAATCATTCTATATTGTAATTTTTGCACAGACATATAGAATGCAAATTTTGTATTCTTAAGTATATCTAAATGTTTTTATGAAAAAATAAATAGTGGTCATGTCTAGGATAATCTTGTCAGCCTCACCATTATACCCTCTCTTCTGAAGTTGAGTTTCATGTGGGAGGCAAATCGGGATGTTTCTTGCCAAGTAAGGAATAAGAAAAAGAGGAAGAAGAGCAGACGCAGGAATGCATTGCTTGGTGGCATCAAGTGAAAATACACTGAGGCTTCTTTCTTGTGACAGTGATGGCCTCCCCCATGGCACCACAAATGCCTAAGGATTTTTGGCTAAAATGTCCTTTTCTCTCTCCATATTTGAGGTAAAATTGTAGTGAGTTTCATCCCCCCTGGGCAGTGTTTGGATGAAAATTATTGTGGTTCGCCTTAGTGATCTATATTATTTTTCCTTGGGTTTTGTTGGGGATGACCAATCAGAATATGGATAAATGCGTTCTCTTTATTTAGTCATATTTAATAGAAAAGTCATTCAAATCCTGGTAGCTTAGAAGGCATTTATTGTCTTTCAGGTGATGGGAATAGGGAAATATCAGTCCTCTGACATGTCATTGAATGATTTTCATAATTTAACTCACAGTGTAAAAAAATCATCTCTATAATCTTCAAATTTTTCACAGTGAAACTGCAGCAGTATTATTATTTAAGACTGTCACTGTTTTATTCCTCCCACTAAAGAGAGGCAATAGAAGCTAAACGTAGCAAGGAAGTGAACACCCAAATATAACAAATAAGAGAAGGTTGAGGTCTTTTGAATAAAAGCTCTTGTGATTAAATTGTCATAGATTCATGTATTTTACACTTCTGTTTGAGCATATCATTGTACAAAAATAATTAACCTGGTTCTGAACAAAGGTATTATCTCATTTTTTGTTGGTTACAATCAACTTAAAATAATCACCTGCTGAGGTCTCACCATATTTTGTGAAGACTAAATTGGGGGCGGGGGGCATGTCCATCTAAAATGCACTTGGAAAAAATAGGAAGAAGAAATAAATGAAGAAAATAAGAAAGTATATTAAAGAAACTAAATGGGAAGTAAAAAAAGGAAGAAAAAGAAAGAAGTCAAACAACCTTCCAAAAAATAATGCATCTTCCAAAAAAGACATTTTTAATTTGAAACCTGTGTGTAATACGAAAGACAAAACGTCTCCTTATGATATACAATGTTTCTTTCTTCTGAATGTATTTAAAGATCAAAGCAAAATGACTTGAACCTTTTGAAAATATGAAAATGGCTGCATGGCCCCCAACTTTCCTTAAAGATGTCTAAACATTTATTAATGCATTCAACTGTTTGTGAACTCTACCCTATTTCAGGCAAGTTGGAGTTTCAGCTTGCAATATGTGGCATGTCCATACAGTTAGAGTACTTATTGTGTCCCCATTCTGTGAGAATGCTTCTCGAGTGACCTATCTATTCTGGGCACCAGGATCCTGAGTACAACTGCCAATATGGTCCATCTGGTTCACTGGAATCACTGACGATTGGAAATATAGAGAAAACCACTGAAATTACAGAATATACATGATGGAATAAACCATATGTAAGTTGTTAAACTGTTAACCTAAACACATATTTTGGTTTTAATAAACCATAATTAATAGACTAGTTTACCCACAGCATGGTTGAAAAAGTTCTTAGCCAGAAGTGGGTCTGAAATTTATGTATTTTCCTGAATCTATTTAAGTTGTTTATTATTATTATTATCATTGCTCTTTTACACAAAAATCCCTATTATTTCCTCTCTAATTCTTTACTGCAGTTGCTCAGAATTCAAAATTTCATGCATGGAGTTTCGCACATATATTTATTTAACCTTTGCTTTTTCTCTGTTTTCTCAAATACATGCAATGTGAAATTTTGAGTGAATTTACCATTTCCAATGCATACTCTCAAATCTATGTGTATTATATAGAGAATGAGTACGTATTCATTTCCTAGGGCTGCCATAACAGAGCACCTCAACTAGGTGGCTTAAAACAATAGAAATATCTTCTTCCACAGTTCTGTATGCTACAAATCCAAAATCAAGTTGTTGGCAGGGCCATGTTCCCCCCGACCCCAGCCTCTAGGGGAAGAGCCTTCCGGTGTTCTCTTGCTTCTGGTAGCCACAGGAGTCCCTTGGCTTGTGGCCACATAGTTTTATCTCTGCCTCCATCTTCATTTGGTTGACTTTATATATGCCAGTGTCTTTACGTGGCAGTTTACTCTTAAAAGGACATCAGTCATATCAGATTAGGGTCCACCCTAATGATCTCATTTTTCCTTGGTTACATCTGCAAAGACCCTATTTACAAATAAGGATATTCAGGGTTAGGACTTCAACATATCTTTGTAGGAAACTTAATCAACATATAACAGACTAAAAATGTCACTTTCCTAATTGTTGTAAGTTTGAATGGAAGATACTGACTTAGAGACTGTCCTAACTATTGGAATAAAGAAAGTTCTACCTCTAAGTGGATATTTTTATTTTTTTCATAGATAATTAGCAAAAGTCTCTATTTTTATTATGCTGTAGCAAATTTTTCCCCATTTGTTATGGACTATTTATACTCAAACTACCTTGACCAATATGATCAAAGCTAGTGAGTAAATAAAACTATTAAAAAAATGTAAGGTCAATTCTCTCCTTCTAGAAATAGGAAACTGGCTTATTTTGGATTAAGATTTCCCTTGAAAACTATAAACACTGAAAATAATGCTAAAAATTATTTTAAAGGCATCAGAATGATACTCATACCATTAAAAGATATAGCTCTGAGATCAGCCAGGGAAGGGAAACCCATAGTAATGAGCTCAACATTTGGCTTTATTACTTTTTTAGAAGCATTTACTGATTTGTAAGTGGCAGCTGTCAAATTTAGAACCTGACCAGAAGTTTTGACAAGTTCATGACATTAAGAAATTTTAAAATTTGGGCTCAAAGACTAGAAAGTAGGAGAATCTCTGCAAAACATCTCAGGCTTTTGATTGGGACCCAGAAAAAAAAAAAATCATTCTAGTTGTAAAGGTAAACTGGGAATAGAGTAGCCCTTAAAGGAACTGTAGCCCAGCATTGAATTGCATCAGTCCCCAACTAGAATAATGTAAAATTCCCCTGTCCTAACTGCCTGACTGAAGCAAAAGTACATCCCCTATGAAGAAACATATCAAGAATTTCTTTTTACACAGCTCAGCATGCAACCGAAAATAATCAGATGTTAAAGAATGTATGTATAAAAGAAAAGATTGAGAAATAATAGATACTAGAACAGACCCACCAGAGCTCCAGAATTAGGATTTCCAGATATAAATATTAACATATTTATTATGAACATATGAAAGATGTGAAGATAGCATGAAATATTTCAATACAATCTGGCAATTATAAAAATGAGTCAAATGTAAGTTTAATAACTGAACAAAATAATACCTGGCATTAAAAATTTAACGAGTTGGCTTTATAACAGAGTAATATGGCTGAAGAGAAAATTAGTCAACCAGAATATAGATCAGAAAAAAAATCCAATTTGAAGCATTGAGAAATAAAACCTTGTAAAATATGAAGAAGAACAACACAGATATTTGGTACATTGTGAAAAAGCACAGAGGAATCTCAGAAGTGCATAAAGGAATGAAGAGTAAAAGAAAGGGTGATTATAGAATAAACCTAAAAAAATACTAACTATATAGAACAATGAAAAAGCACAAACAAAACAAGAACAACAATGATCACAACTTGGTGGAGTTTAAAATAGACCATTAATAGTTGCAATGAAATTAATGGATTTCAAGTTTTCTAATGAATTGTTTGAAAAAGAATAAAAGTATAAAATTATATTAGACTTTCACAGATCAAGCACATAGCAATACTGAGGATAATGAGTGTAATAATAGTGAAATAATGTATAAATAATAAGCCAAT
This sequence comes from Indri indri, assembly GCA_004363605.1. Taxonomy (NCBI): domain Eukaryota; kingdom Metazoa; phylum Chordata; class Mammalia; order Primates; family Indriidae; genus Indri; species Indri indri. Next base: position 11,948 of record RJWJ010002211.1, read on the forward strand.
AGAACAGGGGGAATGAAAAAAAAACTAATTTAAAAGATTGGGGAGAAAAATAAACATAAAACATGGAATGGATTATAAATAGTAGGGTATATATTAATCTCAAGTATCTGACTTAAAACATTAAAGATAAGCAGATTAAACATCATCATTAAAATATGATTGTTAGAGTATATGTAAAATTAATTTTAACTATAGTGAATCTTACGGAGATAAAAAAATCTGAAAATAAAATCATGGAAAAAGATATATATAAAAACAATAGCAAAAAGCTGGATTAGTCATGCTATTATCAGATCAAAATAAATTTTAAAAATACTTTAAGGTGAGAACCATTAAAGCTAGAAACAGATAATACTGAAAAAAATTTCAATTTACAACGAAGAGATAGAAATTCCAATCTCTTTTGGTTCTTTTATTATATCCTAAAAATATATAAAAAATCAACAGAATTAAAAGCAGAAAATAAAAAACTTTCACAATTTTAGTGATAGAATTTAATATAATTGTCTTAGTATTAGAACAAGAAAACAAAATCCGTAAGGATAAAGGAGATTAGAATACCATGATTAATAACATGACTAAAGAAGACACAAATAGCACTGTATGCAACTTCAGAGTGAAGGGAGGGCATTTATCAACATCAAATTTTTCTTCAGCCATATGACAATTCTTAACAAATTTCAAAAGATTGAAATCATAAAGAGAATGTCCTCTAAGCTGAGTGGAATACCAATAAGAAAAAGATAATTAGAAAGTTCTTAATATTTGGACATAAGAAAAGCAGATTACTTCTAAATAACTTATAAGCTAAAGAAGTTACAAAACTGCTCTAATTTGCAATTTTGAAAGGCAATATTTCAAAATGCATACAATTCAATTAAACTGTTTTTAGATGCCAATGCATATATAATATCAATAAAGAGAGACTGAAAATCAAGATTCCATCTAAAAGAGCTAGAAAAAGAACATTAAAATAAATCCAAAAAAGAGACAGAGAAGGAAATAATAAATGTTAGAGAGAAATTAGTGGCATAGTAAAAAACATATAAAATGGTAATCAACAGAGCCAAAAGCTAGCCACTAGCTATCAGAAGTGACAATTAAAACTACAATGACATACAACTAAACACTCACTAGAAAAGTAAAATTTAAAAGATTATCAATAATCGGTTTTGGCAAAATTGGAAAAAAAAATGTAACACTATGCATTGTTGATTGAGTGTAAACCGGTCCAACTACTTAGGACATCTATTTGGCAGTATCAGCTAAAGTTTACCATACACATACATTGTGATCCAATTTGGTAATTATGTAGATACCTAACAGACATGCATATACTTATGTCTCCAAAAATGTTTAAAATTATACATAGCAGGGTTACATATAATTTCCCCAAATAATACAAATATCACTGCCCAAAAATAAAATAATATAAATTTTCATTTATGTATTTAATAGGAATCCAATTAACAAAAAAAATAATTTACTGCTAAACGCAATAACATAGATGAATTTCACAATGAAATTAAAAGATATACACAAAAGTGACATACTATAAAATTCCATGTATCAGCAATTCATGTTTTGGATGGAGTAAGGGTATTGGTAGTGATTATGGGATTCCCCAAGAGGGATTTTCTAAGAGTTCTGGTAATTTCTATTATTGATTTGGATATTGATTCAAGGGATTCTTCATTTTGTGATAATTTATTAGCCTGTAGCACTAACTTGTATACATTTATGATATTAAAAATAAATGTGGGGCATCAGTTCTACATAATACAAAAATCACTAATTTTTTAGGCACTCTTGATTTCTTCTCTGGGATCCTATATATTCAGCCTTGATCTCCATAGCTCTTCTAATGGATGACCACCATTGCTTCTGGGAATTTAGATGTCAGCAGTATAGGTCCAGAAAGCCACTTGGTTTAAAGGATAGCTATTTCTCTATCATTGTATTGCCCACCCACCTGCACCCTGCTGAAGGAGATTACCTCCTGTTATAACATGATCAATATAGCTGTAATGTAGCATTACTGCCAAAGTGAACTTGGTATTCCCAGATCGTTTGGTAAAATGAGTATAACTAACTTGTGACCGGCACATGATAAAAATAATAAATAATTGTGTTTTCATTTCACAAAAAGGAAGCTGCAGGGAAGAAATTTAAGTAATTTGCCTGAGATTGTTTATGGGGTCAGTAGCAAAGTTGGAAATGGAGACATTCAATCCATTTCTCCAAGTGCCTGATTCCCTGGCCGGTTATGTGTTTCCAGAGAGAAATTTTCCCAAGGTAGCACAGAATTCACTTGACTGTTAGGGTTCTTGTTATATTTCATACAGGAAGAATGAAAATTGAGCACAAGCTTTCACGATACGCTGTGATTATTGTGATACTGGCTACAGTGGATTTATCCAACAGCTGTAAGATCACAAGTTCAGAGGAAGTTAGATAAAATGACTTTACGTTTGAGGGTTCAAATTTGAAGAGTTGTATTTCAAAGTACATTAGGGAATAACAACCAAAAAAACAATAACAGCAATATGTAAGGGAAATTGCATTTGTATAGGCAACAGGTTTCTTAGGCCAAACTAAGATGACTGCCACAGTGTTTTTCCTGCTCCCCCCCAATAGCTGGCCTTCCTGGGAGGCATGAGTCAGCACATTCATGTAACCACGGTGTTATCTCCTGTGTGAACCCAAGTGACCACGCTTTCCCATGGCATGTTGCCACTATTGTTCAGAGCCACATATAACCGCTTGCCATGTTCTCGGCCATGCTTTTCACCGCTGCTGTATCCCCCCGACAATAAAGAGCATGTCTTACCTGCCTGGTGCCACTGGCCTTTTCTTCCACTTCCAGAAACCTGTGCTGGAGAACACGCTCGTCACAGAGCATCCTCCTCACATTTGGCGTACTCCGGCAGGATCCTGAGGGGTAAGTGTTCCCTCCGTCCCAGCAGAGGAGGAGATGTGGCCTCCTACAGGTTGGTGGCAGTGGCTGTCATGTTGTGGTCCCCTGCCACGTGATGGGAGGAGCTAGAATGCACACTTGCTACCCTGGAAAAGGCCTTGAAGGCCTTGGAGGAGTCGCTGCGGCCTAGGGAGCGAGCAGCAGCTGGGCGGGTGGGCTGGCCCTTCCTTGCAGCCCTCAGGGAGCAGCGTCAAGATGCCCTGAGGCAAGAAGCCCAGGTAAGGGAGTTCCAAGAGATAGAGGAAAATGTGGAAGCCCACCTGCAGCAGTTTGAGAAAGAGTTAATGAGCCGTCCAACCTCGGACGCTGACGTGACAGAACTACAAGTATGCAGGAGATTGAGGGCTCCCACCCCCGCTTTAGAGCCCGCCCAGTCGTAAAACAGAAAATGGAGCATGCGCAGCCCATGGAGCCCGCGGTGTGGCCTAGGGCGCGCCTACAGTAAGGGAGCGCATCTCTTGCTCTGCCTACACCCCCTCGGAGCTGTGAGAGCTAGGGAAACAGTGCAGACAACGTCCTAAGGAAACTCTGCCTGTCTGGTTGTTGCGTTTATGGGATGAAGGGGCGGACGGTGTCCTGTGCTCCTGGAGGGAGATGAAGCAATTGGCATCCATAACTATACATCCTTCCCTGCGGTAGAGGCTACAGAAAAGTGGTCGCTGCAGCAAGGGCGCCCACTCCTTGCTTGAATGACTTATGGTTGCCACCTGCACAGTATGGGATGATGCCGGAGAACTACCCGAAACTGTAAGTCCACTTCATATGGGGACTTAATTCAGATTCTTCAGGAGTTGGGAATGTGTGAAGCCATTTTTGCAGTAGATAACTGGCAGGGACCATGAGGAGCACTTCACTACACACATGCTCGACCTAATCTTAACTACAGCTCCCCTGGTTTGTTTGGCTCCCTGGCAGCTGCGCTCACTCCCTATGTGGAGAAATGGTACATGAGGTCACCACTGCCATGGCGGCTCTGGGAGATGCTGAAGAGCAGAAAGGGAGGAAAGGACGAATACGTGTGCTACAAGGACCCAAGAAGGGCTCAGGGACCCCTACAGAAGAGAGCAGTACAAGGGTCCCAGAAGGAGTCTTGAACCCAGATGTGGCTAGATCTCCTACTAGCAGGAGTAGATGAAGAGAATATAAACAGCCTAATGAGGTATTGCTGGCTTTGTGGAATCAGCTGGCTCCCCACCAGTGATTCATAAAAGCACCCAAGATGTGGGGAACTGAGACGCCGGCCAGAGAGACTGGCAATTTGAGGCTGCCCCGCCCCTTTGATATAGACTAGGGGTTAGGCCAAGGCACAAGCCCAACATATACCTCCACAGCCCAACCATATGTCATGGTTTGGTGGCACAGGATCACAGGATTTGGCCACATGGAATTGACCATCCTCAGTGTTTCTGTTTCATTATATTGATGATATAATGTTAAACTCTGATTCTCTTACAGATCTAGAAGAAGCCGCTGCCAGTCTTTGAACGTCATTGGAACAATGAGGTCGGGCGGTGAATGACTCCCAGGTCCAGGGACCTGGCTTGTCTGTCAAATTCTTGGGTGTCGTCTGGTCAGGTAAGACACAAGCAATCGCCAAGGCAGTTATAGATAAGATTCAAGCCATCCCCCGACCCCCTACAGTGAAACAGTTACGAATGTCTGTGGGGTTTTTGGGGTATTGGCATATATTCATTCTCTACTTGGCCCAACTGTTGCAGCCATTGCATTAATTGTGTAAAAAGGGGGCACAGTGGGACTGGCCCCCAGAGACAGAGGCCTCTTTTATGGCAGCCAGGGGGGCTGTTGCATAGGCCCAGATGCTACAAGTAGTAGACCTCTCACAGCTGTTTGACATTGACGTGACAGTCGACTCAAGAGTGATGGGCTGGGGTTTGTGGCAACACCAGCATAAGTGGTGAATCCCTATCAGGTTTTAGTCCCAGACTTGGAAGGGTCCCCCAAGAGTGCTCTTCCTTAGTGGAAAAGCAGCTGGTGGCTGTGTATGCTGCCCTTCAGGCTTGTGAAGCTATAACCGGGCAGTCTAAGGTGCTAGTGCGCACTGCATACCCCATGGCAAGATGGGTGAGGTCATGGATAACCAGCCCACAATCAAGGGTAGCCAAACACCCACTCTGGTGAAGTGGGGAACTAATTTGGAGCAATGAACAGAGTTCAGCTCCCGCCCTTTAACTTCAGAGTTGCAGACAGTACTGGGTCCTATTGAATTTGTGTCTGATGCTGACCCTCAGACCATGGTAATACCTAGGGAAGAGAGCCCATACCTTGAAGGATGAGGTCCACCTCCAGTGGAGGCCTGGCATACCGACGGATCCAGTCATGGCCCCTTAGCCTAGTGGATGGCAATGGCTGTCCAGTTGCAGCATGATGAAATTTGGTTTGAAACAGGGCATTGCATGCCGTGTGTATTGTAGTTGTACATAAGCGGCCCCCTTTGCATGTCTGCGCTGATAGCTAGGCCGTGTTTAAGGGCCTCACTGTCTGGTTACCTACATGGAAAGCACAAGGTTGGCTAGTAGGGTGCCACCCAGTACGGGTGGCTCCGTTTGATGGGAAGGTACACTTAAAGTGTATGTGGGGACGTCCGTATGTCCTGGGGAAGGTTTTCCCCACCTTTACCAAGAAACCACATAATTGGAATACTATGGTCTCCTGCTGGCACCAGGTGAAACAGACTCCATGGTGATTATACCTGGCAGCTATCTTTTCCCCTGGAGTGGAGCCATTAAGGTAGAGATAGAAGTGAATGCCTAGCAAAGCATACTGCTTGGGCCCTGAATCAAACCTGGCAGGACTTGGCACTCCTGATGGATGAGGTCACTAAGATGAGAAAGGTAGTTTTGCAAAACCACATGGCCCTTGATCTCCTCACTACAGCTCATGGAGGCACACGCACAGTCATACATACTGAATGTTGTGTATATACCTGATCACCAGGAGGATATCTCCTCTGCATTGAAGGAAGTTGATGGTGAGGTACAGGCCATCCAACAGTTAACTGGAGACCCACTATGACAATGGTGGGAACATCTCTCATCCTCCTGGCGATGGACCCTTTTAGTGTTAGGAGTTACTGACTGTGGTCTGGTAATACTGTGTTGTTCCCTGTGTTGTTGTTGTGGCATTTGTGCCCGAGGAGCCTCCCTATGGGCCCAGGTGTTAGCCAGGAAACCTATTACCTAGGGGGTGGAATGTAAGGGAAAATGCATTTGTATAGGCAACAGGTTTCTTAGACCAAACTAAGATGACTGCCACAGTGTTTTTCCCGCCCCCTCCTCCCCCCCCCCCCAGTAGCTGGCTTTCAGAGGAGACATGAGTCAGCACACTCATGTAACCAAGGTATTATCTCCTGTGTGAACCCATGTGATCGCACTTTCCCATGGCATGTTGCCCACTATCGTTCAGAGCCATATATATGCGCTCGCCATGTTCTTGGCCATGCTTTTTGCCACTGCTGTACCCGTCGACTACGAAGAGCATGTCTCACCTGCCCGCTGCCACTGGCCTTTTCTTCTAATTTCTGAAGCCTGAGCCAGAGCGCTCGCTAGCCACAGAGCATCCTCCTCACACAACAATACCACCACAATCTAAAAGCACTGACCTTAATCTAGTAGTTGGAATGGTCATCTGAGAAAAATCTGAATAGTTTTTGGCTTGCTCTAGCTCAACACATCATAAACATTCGGTGAGTCAATTCTCCCGTGTAGACAGGCTGCAGATGCAGAGTTAAACAATGAGAATGATTTCTGGTGATGAAAGGTTAGGGAACCAGCCTGGCTCCCCATTGTATGTTATTGTTTGCTACATCTGCCATCTGCTGCACTACAAGATTTTGGCAATGTCCTAGAGGATTTACCCACTGGCTGAGTCAGGAGACACTTAACTTCTGTGACATTCATAAAACTATACAAGGAATGCAATGGATTTCTTGTAGCCTTTAACAATATATTTTAAGTTTAGAAAAGTTGCAGTTGGAGGCCTTGTTCTCTCAGATTGATTTAAATGCTCTGTGTTGGTGTTTATGGGTTCCTGCTGTGTTAGAGCAATGAAGTACTCAATTGTAAGAGCTCTAGAAAGCGGGGGAAAAAAATACAACCACCAAATAACAAAGACACCTTATCTCTCACACCTGTGGTTTCCTGAGTGGGAAGGTGGTTTATGAAACACATAGGCTAGTATAAGTATTTGGGGAGGTCAGTTATCTATAACTATAGGGCTTTAGAAGTTGAATCCCAGAGAAGGAACAGCCCATGGCAATAATAGTAGTGTATTTGTGGATAAAGATCATAGATTAAAATTAAGCATACAAACATCAAAAACCTTTGTTTTGATGAAAGAGAGAAACAGGGACAAAGAGAGACATAGGAGAAAATATACATATGTTTGTGTTTTGAGAAAACACACATGAAGAAGAACAGAAAAACAATAAAAGAGGAAATTTGTATAGTCTTATTCTTAAAGTTTAGGATCAGCCAACTTCCAGACAGTTAGTCTGGAATGTTGGTATGTGATTTAGTGGGGCTTTTGGGGAGAAGATGATACTTCCCTCTTGATGTTAAGGTGGAATTTAGTTCAAGCCAGGTGTAAGAATTTGGGACTCTGAAAAATGCGAATTTGCTTCCTCCACCCAGAGATACCTACAAACACATAAGCACACAAAATAAAAATGGAAATGCATTTAAAAATCTGATTTGAAGGAAAGTCAGAGATACCCAAAAGGGGAAAAAAAGACTTGTGGACACATTGCATAATTTTCATACATAAACAAATGATTGTGTTTCTCTATTTTTGGTTTTTAATTACCTGTTGAAGAAATGAAAATTTTATAAGGTAAACAAACATGTTTCCTAGAAAATCCTTGCTCCTGATGCATCAGTAAACAGTTCTTGCAGTGACTTGGACATATTGGCTTATCTGAGAAAGTTAAGAGATATTAGAATTTACACAGCACCTTTATATCCTACTATCTACCCTGATATGCCCCATATTTATTCAATGGCTAAATCTCTCTACCCAAACCCTCTTAAACATCCTCCTTTCTATACCCCAGTTGACCACCACTGTGAAGTTTTCATCCCTAATATCCCTATTATGCGTCTCATGGAAATCCCATTCTAGCATAAGGAAACTCTAGATTATCCTTAATCTACAATTTGTTATTTTCATCTGACAATTTTATTGAATACAAGCAGTCTAGATGTTGAAGAAATAGAAAATCGCAAGAAAAGACCACTGTCTCTACAAGCTCATAAAAGAGACAAAGACGTACCAGTTGTAGTACATAATATGTTGTAATAAAATATACCAATTGTTAGACTTTTCCATAGCATTTGTGGGCTTTTTCAGGGAAGGCATTAACCATTAATATCTCTGCCATGATGACTGATAGAGCAATAGTCGTAGAAGAGGAAAAAGATATGCAAAGTGGATCTTGGAAAACACTAGTCATTCATTGTGCAAAGAGGAAGGGAATTTAAATGGAGAAAAGAACAAAGCCTCAGAGCTGTGATGGTCAGTGGAGGGTGGAGAGGTGGGGAGGAGGGAGGACCTGGGGGAAGCAGGCACTTTGTCAGCATAGCAGGGATGATCTGTCTGATGAATGTGGTGAAAACCAGACTCTGAAGGGGTTGTGAGTTTCTTATTTATTCCCTTTGTCTCTTTCTCTTGGAGGAAAACCTTCAATTTCCTTTAAACATCAAAATTTTCTATTTTTTACCTGAAAATGAAATTAATAATTTTACAAAAAGCAATTATGAAATAACTTGGCTCTTACTGAACATATTGTTCAAGCCATAATGAAGTAAAACCTGGGGATTTTAAATTTCTCTATGGCCTCAACAATAACCTGTATAACCCAAAATTAGGAAAGGGAGAAAGGAAGATCAAGAATAAGATGGAAAGGGGACAGAAAAGAAATAATAAATGGTAAAACCAAATCCAGTTCTATCAGTAATCATAATAAATGCTAATGGACTAAACATTCAAAAGAAAAGGCACAGATTTTCAGAATAGATCAAAACCTAACACCCAACTACCCTCTAAGAGATGCCTTTAAACACAAAGACACAGATAAGTTTAAAATAAGTTATACATACCATATAAACTATAAGAATATCATATAAACTATAAGAATATAAACTGTAGCTTCAGTGGCTACATTAATTACAGCTAAAATAGGCCACAAGAATAGGGAATTACTTAAGATGGGACATTTCATAATAATAAATCAATTCACTAAGAAGGCACAGCAGTCATAAATGTGTATTCACCTAATAAGAAATGTTTCAAACACAAGAAGCAAAAATTGTATGAATTCAAGGGAAAAAGAGGAACTCTATAATTATAGTTGTATATTTTAATACCACCTTATTAGTAATGGACATAAGAACTAGGCAAAAATCAGTAAAGACATATGATCTGAACAACACTACCAACCTCCCAGACCTAATTTAATAGAACACTATATGCGACTTCTGCAAACCACACATTCCTTTGAAGTGTACTTTGTACTCAAATTAGATGGCATATTGGGCCATTAAAAACGTATCAAAGCTTATAAAAAGACTGAAATCATACATACTATTCTGCACCTATGAGGGAATTAAATTAGTAATAAGTTACAAAAAGAAATCTGGAAATCTACAAAACACTTGGAAATTTTTTTAAAAAAGAACACTTAATCCATGATTCAAAGTTATCATAAAGAGAAATAGAAATTATTTCATCTTGAATAATAGGAAAACACAGTAATGGTAGAAACATACCAAATTTTTGAGAAGTTTTTAAAGCAATGAATTGAGAGAAATTTGTATTTTTAAATGTTTAGATCAGAGAAGAACAAAGGTCTAAAATCAGGGACCAAAGATAGCATAGTAAGCAGCTAGAAAAGGAAAAGCTAAATAATCCTGAAATAAGAAAGAAAATAATAGCTATAAGGGTAGAAATCAATAAAATAGAAATAAACCCAAAATTGAGTAAAGTAACATAACTTGCTCCCATTTTCTATTGTCACATAGATTTATTCCAAAATATTTTGAAACCAGTCCCTTATTTATAATTTTCTTTTATTATCCTTTCATATCATTGAGATTTCTTTCTCATAAATAATCTTTTAGTTGAACTCAGTTTGAGATTATTCTGTTTCCTTTTTTGAAGCCATGATGTGCTGCGTTACATAGGCATGACTTTCTCTTCAGTACAATCAGTCAAGGCTGATTCGTGCCAAGTATCTCTCAATGACCAAATCTGATTTTTGGCAACTTCTCACTAACTACAACTTTTTCACCTGTGATCTTTCTCATATGTTCAACTGAATCTAGTTAATACCCTTCTAAGGCCAAATGGCCCCTTAGTGGTCTAGGCCCTTCTTACCTTTAAGCCACCATTGCAAGCAGGTCTGTCCTATTTTGTATGACTATTTTAAACTGGATCACCCTTTCCGTGTCCTTACTCCTCGGTTATGCCTGGTCTGATAAACACTGTTGGAATAATATGCAATAGTGTTCCAGCCACTTCATTATGAATTAAATCTTGTAACTTTTCAATTTTCCTTGATCGATGCTCAACAGTCGCTTTAATTGTGACAATATATATTAAAACATCTAACATAGAACCTTGCATTTAAGGGTCAAATAGTTTCCTCTCTAATCACTTCCCTTTATTTCTCTGCCCCCTGCCACGTTTTATTACATCTTTTGCACATTCAGGCTTTTCTCATCACAGTGGTACTTTCAAATATTTTTTCTGCATGAACCTTGGTTTCCTGTTTAATATCCCAGCATTCTGGTTATCATCATTCTTGTCTGGAACCGTGGAACTATTTCTTCAGAACCTGTATGTACAAAACCAGATTAAAGTCATTATCTTCTATCTTCTTAGATTAAAAAAAAAAAGATATCCTCTGTAGTCTTCTCATATCATAGGCAGAGTCTAAAAATAGTATTGGCAGCAATTAAAGGTTAGATTGTTTTACTATTTTTTATTATGAAAGAAATGCATGTTTATCTAAAATTCCATTGTGCATATTAAAGTGTATAAAAGATTAAAAGTGCCCATTCTCTAATCCTAAATTCATTCTCTAAAGGCAAATATTGTAGATGGACATTTTGGAGTAGTGTTGCAATTCATTTTTATTCCTGTAATACATATACAAAGTCACCAAATAAACCATATGTTGCTACTTGCTTTATTCTATTTAACAATCTAGTTTTGTCATCTTCCTATATAAGTATACACAGATTATATTATTTCATTTTGGTAACTAGACAGTGTTTATATGCTAATTTATAAACTGGGATCCAGAAAGAAGACAAATACTTATGATCACCACTATTGTTAACGTCCTATTCTGCCTTCCTAGGAAGCAATGGAAATGAAAAAGTTTTCTCTGTGGGGTGATTGATTCACTTTAATAACTATCTACTTGTCCAAAATTATTGAAAATGGCAACTTTGAAAACAGGAAAATATTCTCTCAGAAGATGATGGTATCACCTATAATATAGAGCTTTAACTGTAAAAAAAAGAAAGAAAAAAAACCTTTTACAAAGTTCTGGTTGTTGTGAGTTAAATGACACTATTTGGCTTTGATTATGTGAATCTGTGGATAAAAATGAGCTATAATGGGTCTTGTACTTTCAAAACCACTCCTTTCAGAATGTGTCTTGGCTTTCCCAATTGTGAATCCCCTGTACATCAAAGGTTGGTAAAATCTGATATGATTAATGGTCGTTCTTATTTAACATAAAAGAGAACAATATATCAGAATGCCTCTGATCTCGTATTGTAAGTTTTATTACTGGTTGTTACAGAATTCCAAAAGCTCACAAATCACATAACATAGAAGGCATAAAAAGGAAATGCTCTACTTGGGAAATAAATCTAGAAAAAGATACATTGCCAGTGCTTCATGGAAAATAACATATTGTATCTTTGTAGGGGCTTCCATTTCTGATCACACAACATTTTCATTTTTTTTGGTAGTGATATGTTAGGAAATGCAATGCAACTGCATTTTTGTTACCATTATAGGACCTTTTGAGATCTTCCAAGAATGACTGTACTTTCTTAGTCAAAGGGCAAAGGTTTTGAAGGGGAGGAATTTTATTTCCTGAAAGTAATATACTCAGTTATATTTGCATTATGCTTATTGTAATAAATAAATGAAATGAGTCTTAATGGGTCAACATTGGCTGAGAAAACGTGACCTACTTTTGCACATTGACCATCGTTATGAGACAGTCTCTCACCTCTTTTGATTGTGTCTCTGTTATAATTGACATCATGCTCTTATTAATGACTAGAATGGAAAAATCCAACAGAGATATGCTATGCCCAGCTAGTGCTTATGAAATTGTTACAGTGAGCCAAATTATATTGTTTGATCTCTCCAGAGTTGTCAATTCCTCATTGCTTGCACAAGCTTAAATCTTAACATGGAAATGGTCTAGGAAAGTGTTTGCCACAGAACTGCAATAGAGACTTCAGGGTGGATGGAGAAATTTGGACAATTATGATTACAATGCTACCAATACAATTGCTTTTCTAAGAGTCAATATACCCAGAACTTTACAATTAATGTTAGCATTGCTGCTGTGAGTTGAAATTTACATTTTATACACAAATGATATCATGAGTATTCCTCTATTAAGATTATTAATGTTTATGAAGAAAAATAGTATTCGTGACTGAAATAATAATTCTTTTCATATCATTACTAGAGTTCACACCTAATGGATAATTATTTTTCGTTTCCTTTTTCTTTTATTGTAATGATCATCAACATCATTAATATTATCATAATTGCCTTTGCAAAAGGTATTATCGTATTCAGTACTTTATATGTGCCATACTATTTCAGTTATTATTCTAGTCAAGTGAAGTAGATTTTATGTATTTATTTTAAAGACTAAAAAACTAAAGGTGAGGCTAGATGAGTTTACATAACATGCCTGAAGTTGCAGAGCTACCAAGTGGAAGCAACAGAATGTAAAATAGTACCTGACTTCAGTATTAACCCTCTTAAACAGAAAACTGTATTGACTGGCTCTCCTTTTGATAGAGAAGACAAGAGTAGGAAACAGAAATTTTTCAGTGAGAAACAAAATTCTCCATAAAGTCACACATTTTATTTTTACTATCACCTACTTAGAACCTCTACAATAGTCCGGTACCTCCACTTACAAAATTTTTTCCCTGTGAGAGATTTTTCAGTGCTTTGTCATCTGTGTGATAGCTTCATGTTCCACAGTTTAATACTAAGTAATATACACATTTTAAGGCCAAACAAATAATGTTTCTCATGAAAGACTTAGTAGCATTTTAAACTAACATACAATGCAGGGTCTTGTTTTTAAAATCGATAATAATTCCTTTAAATTATACTTATTTTAATATATTTAAAGCAATTTAACATACCGCCAGTTTGATCTGCTAAAGTTAAATGTAATAGACAATAGTTTTAGAGAGTCTCATAATTACAAAATCTCTTGAAGATAAAATCCTTTTTTTTTTTTTTTTTTTGAGACATATTCTCACTTTGTTACTTGAGCTAGAGTACAGTGGCCTGATCATAGCTCCCAGCAACCTTGGACTCCTAGGCTCAAGCAATCCTCCTGCCTTAGCCTCCCGAGTAGTCAGGACTACAGGTGTGTGGCACCATGCCTGGTTAGTTTTTCAAATTTTTATAGATAAGAGGGGTCTCACTTCATTGCTCAGGTTGGTCTTAAGCTTCTGGACTCAAGCAGTCCCCCTGTCTCAACCTCCCAAATGAAGATAACATTCTGAGCATTTGTTAGGACTACTCAGTGTTCCCAATAATCCTAGTTTCAGGAATCTTCTCTGAATATTATTTTCAGATGAGGATACTTTTCCTGAAGAGATTTAAAATTTGTGCATGTGTGCCATTTCTCTCAGTGTGTGATACTATTTCATAAATATTTTTATTCTCAAATAAAAATTTTGAGAGCTCACTGTGTATTTTTTTTTAAAGGCAGAGAGTAAAAACAATAAAATGACAATTACCTATCTCACCAGTAGGAAATAGTAATCTTTGATAATTTATTTAACAATGTCTATCTCCTACGCATATTTAAAATACATATGGATGTTTATATTTATACTATATATGTATATATAATAATAGAGACTCTGTGTATATATATAGTAATGGAGACTGCTTTTATATATCTGAAAGTGTATTATTTGAACATAATTTTCAATGCTATAACATTTCCTGTTTTTATGTGCCATAATGTATTAATATGCAACTAATTCTATATTATAAGATACGTAGTGTATTTCATTTCAGAAAAAACAATTTTGCAATCACATATTAGAACATGTATCTTTCATCACATATCTGATCATTTTCTTATGAAACTAATAATAATAGCAGTAACAACAACAACATTAGTCATTATGTAGCAGATCACATTTACCAAGTGCTTATTATGCCATTATGATAAATATTTTGCTCATATTGTTTCACTTGATCTGCACAATAGCCATCATAAGAAAGAATAATATGTTCCCCATTTTGTAGATAAGCATGTTGAAGTACAAATAAATTGAAGAACTTGATTAAGTTTCCACAGCTAGAAAGTATTGGGGCTAGGATTTGACCGTATTTAATTGGTTACCAAACCTATGGTCTATACTACAACAGCATATTTGTAGAAATGGAATTTGCTGTTTTAAAATATACATATTATTTAAGTCCTAGATACACATTTGTGTTGCTGTCATGTTTGTCATCTATATGTGTACATATGTAATACTTGTATGATGTTTTACATTTACATGCCTGAATTTTTTGTCACGTAGAACGCTTTCATGTGTATCTAGCCAACTATTGTATATGTCTCTTTGTTGTTTTCTTTCTTTATATTTTGCAATATACATCATGCATTGATTCTTTGTTACATTGTTTTATATTTACAAAGTTATGAAGTTTCCTGATACAATTTTATTTTCAAATCTATAATAATTTCCTAGAGATTTTAAAAACAGCTTTTTCACTCTTTGTTGAGATCCCTTAGCCTAGCACCTGATCTAATATTAATGATCCTCCGTTCTTTGTCCATGAGATTTTAATATTATAGTACTCATTACTGGATAACTGTCTGGTACAAGGTAGACCAAGATTTCAGGAATATCTGTTCTATACCTTGCTCTGTACCCTGGCTAGTAGCTCCATTTCTACCTGCCTCCCAGGGAACATCGGAACATCATCCCAGCTTTTCAGATCTCCATTGTTATGGTAGGGTCCAGGAAATGCTACATAGTTTGTAAGCTCCAGTGCAAAAAAAAAAAAAAAAAAAAAAAAAAGTGGAGCCCCTGGTTCAGAAATTGCCAAGAATTTCAAGATGACAACAGGAGAATGTTAAACTAAGCACAAGCTTTTCTAATCCTGAGGCCCTGTGTGACTGCCCAGGTCATACATCCATGAAGTGACACTGTGTCTTTTCATGTAGGAAGACTTATCTCTCAGTGGATGTAAAGCCACTTTGTGGTATTCCAGGACCACAGTGATCCAGTGCCATAACCAACCCCTAGACTGATTTCTTTTATATACTAGCCTATCACACATTTTATCTTTTTTTAAAATAAACTGCTGCTGTTATAAAACAGGATTAACTGTAGTGTTCTGTCACTGATGGTGATGTTGGATTCTAATTTAAGATACTTTTCTCATTTTCAATTCTAAGTTAGGTTTTAAACCTTTTCCACAAATGGGCATTAGATTGTTAGGCTTTTCATTGAATATCTATTTAGAGAATCATGTGATTATAGTATTAATATATTTGGTACATTGATATGATATATGATATTAACGTCTTTACTAATATTAAAGTACCTCTTTATTTCTGGTAGGAAAATGCACTATTAATTTTTGATATATTCTTGCTATTGTGGGGAAGAAAGACTACAAAGGCCAATTGTCCCTTTTTTTCCTCCCCCTTTTGGAAAACAAATAGGCTAGATCTCTAAGATACAGTCACCTCCACCTCTACAGTCCTGCCCACCAGCCCAACACCATCTTCCTGCTTGAGGGACTGAGTCAAAGAACATACCTACCATGGTGTTACTTTGGCAGTAGAAATCATCATGGAATGGATGCAGAGTGGATCCATGGATAATGCCAAACAAAGTTGCTACTAGACGAGACCATGAACTGTGGAAAGAGGAAGAAAATAAGGCCAACAGTTTCTTTCAGGGATGGAAACCTGCTTCCCACACGAGGACCATGGAAGAAACAGAAGCATAAATGGAAGTGCATGTGGCGTATAGCGTGTGGCATTTACTAGGCACCTGAACCCTTAGGGCCATGATAGAGTGTCCTAAATGCAGGCCATGTGTGGCTGTGCAGCAGGAAGTTGTGGCTTAGCTTCCTTGGGCATTGACCTTTAGAAGATGCCCAGGACTAGGATGCTTTAAAACACAAAGTGCAAGAGAAAAAATGGAGACCGCTAAATTGAAGGGCTTGGGACCATTCCTGCTCTCAGAATATGTCATCACTAGACTGTTTATGTGACATCTTGGGATTAGGAGAGGGAAGGAGTAGGTGACAATGACTCAGTGCAATGTGGAGCCAGCTTTAATTTGATTTAGAATAGGAAAGGAGATCATTCTTGCTCCTGAGTATTCTCTGGCAATTCACATCTGTTCTGTGGGCATGTAAGCTTCTTATATTCATTATTAATTTAGCAGATTTTGAATTATACTCTCCTATCTTTTATTTAGAACTTCTGCATAACAACTCACAGGGAATGGGACCTATAGATTGTGCATGAAGCCTAATACATGCAGGTGTGTGTGGTTCATGTGTATGTGTGTTTGTGTCTTTTGGTTGTCTTGTCTGATTTTCCGTGAGGATTAGGCTAGCTTCATTTGAGTACCTGGGTTATCTACCAAACTTTTATACAATTTGGAAAAATGCTTAAATTATATTAAAATTATTTAATCCATAAGCATTTGAAAGAGCCATGCTGCAAAGCTTTCTGAAAACAAATCATTTTTTTTTCCCCCTAGATGGACTATCTCACTCTCTGTGTGTTACCATGGTTATCATTCTAAAGAAATATGCTACTATTTTTTATTCTAATTTCTTTTCTAGAAAAGTGTTTATTTTGGTGAAATTGTAAATTTATTAAATCATGAGATTGCAATATAGATGCAATTTGTCTTAGTGACTCTCTGTTTAAATTTCAACTCTACCATTCACCAGCTGTGTGACCTTAGACAATTTTGCCTCAGTTTCCTAATTTATACAAGTCTCTAGCAATGGTAATAATTGTAACATTTACTGCATGAGGATTTTTTTAGAATTAAATGAGTACGACATGAGAAGCTTTCAGAACGAGTGCTGGTCGCAGGCCATGGTCACTAAACGTTACACAACAATATTTTTACCTTCCATTTCAGTGCTCACTACACATGCTGAGAGCTGTGCTCAAAGTGAAGCCCACTTTCTTATTCTTTTCCTGCTTTCCAATTGAATTTTTTTCACCCAAGCCCTAGATAAACAAGCTAGAGAGTTATGCTTTGGTTGTGGTATTTTTAAAAGTAAATTAGAAAAACAGATACAGTGGGTTTTTTTGTCATTATGGAGAATTAACTCAGTAATTGTCTCACTAAATCACACTAATGATGAAAATAATTGGAATAGATTTTTCAAGGTTTTATGAGAATAAATACCCTTAATAGAAACCTAAAATAATACAAAGCCACACTTTAATTTGAAGACATATTTTAATGTGTTTTGTTTCTTTTTATTTGAGCTGCAGATATCACATAAAATATATAGAAATTCTTTGAGAAATATTTTGTAAGCATTCAACTTTCATATGCACAAGGCACAATTCAGGAGAATATTAATTAAAGATATATGTGTATATCTTTCCTCAATTAAGTAGTAACACAAAGCCTCAATTATTGTGGATGTTTCCAATTCCTGACAAAAGTCCTTACACATAGAAAGTATTTAATTAACATTTATTGCATGGAAATCTATACGAAGAAACTAGTAAGGGTCCACATTTAAGTATACCCTAATATGGATCCTGGTTATATAACAATTAAGATTTTATATGTATGTGTGTGTGTGTATGTGTGTATGTATATAAAACTTTCCTCAATTGTTTTTCACTCAACTCTCCCAAAATAAATGTCCTTACTTTAAATTTTAGGCTACCTAATTTTTAGTGATAGAGCTAAAATGTAAATTCAGCCATACTTAGATCTGAACCCTTACTATTCATTTGCATAGCTTTTCATTTAATAGGCATTGATTAAATGCTTTCCATGTGCTATGACTAAGTCAACAACAGTCAGGAAAGGAGCGTGGAGAAAAATGAGATTATACATAAGAGGAACTGCAGTAAAAGAGGCATTGAAATGAGGGACCATATGGCTTCAGGAGTTTAGTTCTACTATAACTGGGCCAATTTCCTGAGAATCTTTTTGAAGAATAGCTTGGTGGACCGAATGCGGTTGCTTCAATTTTATAACATACCCAATCTCTTTAAGTTTCATTAAAAGAAGAAGCATAGATAACACAATGCTCATGTTTTTCTGCTGTCTCTCACATCAACGGCCCTACCTTGTTTCTGGGAAGGCCTTCACGCAAAACTGTTGCCTTCTCTCAATGATAGAAATAAGCATTCCTCACTTATAAGTGAATGGCAACATTACTAGCAATTAGAATCAGTAGATACTACTAGCAAACCAGCCTTAAGTTAATTTACAAGTTCTATGTTCTGCATATTAAAGATGGAATGTTCATAATGGTGATAGCAGAAGCCACATGCATTTACCTAGGACTTTACAATTTTTGTAAGGCATTTTGCATTTATTTGTGTGCATTTTAACGTTATTCTGTTTAGGTCAAACGGTATATTGGAGAAAACAGAGGATGAAGTTAGAGATCAGATGTTAGCTCTCAAGTAACCCGATTTTTTTTTTTTTTCTCTGAACATACTAAGGGTTTAGAATCAGAGATTTGTGTGTGTGTTCATCCCATAGAACAATACAAACAAGTTCAGGAAAACATCCATCTGATGACCATCCGATCTGTGGATACATCTTCCATCATCTCTTTTTATGACAGTTTGAATCATCTAAAAGCTAAGCTGTACCCTTTTACTTGTCTATGTGCAACTTTTACTGCGGGCCTCATATTTTTCAATTTTCAATTTTGTGGATGATTTTTATCTTAACAGAACTATTATCTGAGCTTTTCCCTTCTTTCCTCCCTCGTTTGTTTCTGCAGACACCTCAAGCAGGCCTATTTTATTGACTTTTAATCTGTTAGCATATTCTTTTCTCTATTGCCAGGTGCTGGAAGCACAAAAAGAAGTATAAATACATGGACCTTGCCTCCAAGAAACTCAATTCAGCAGGGGAAAAGTCATGTAGTTATCCAATCAATAACTAATTGTTGATATTCTTCCTTGTGTGATGAACTGCATACCAGAGATATAAGGAAATATTTACAGTTGTCCGATAGATTGAAATTACCCTGATCTCCGTGTTATCCGTGTCTCATTAAATATAATAATTTTAATGATTGCTTTGCAATCGTCCCCCATCTCAGAACCTGTCTAGTCAGTAATGTTTTAAAAGTATTTGTCATTTCTATTAAACTTCAGCAACATCCATCGTTATCCCCCCGAGAACTATTAAATATTTGGTAAAGCTGTTCTTTTTCTATTTGGATTTATTTGCCTTAAAGTCCTATGAGACAACATTAACTTTGTAATTTTTAAGTTTCCTTATTTTGAGACTTTGTTGATACTGCACTTGATGGTCTGCTTACTAGAAACTTAGGATTTGTGGTTGGTATAGCTCTGTATTTTCAGCCTACATAATTAAGAAACTGATTATGGCATTTAAAATAAGTATTTGGAAGGCAGAGGTCATCATATTTTATGAGGTTGAACTTGAGAAAATTTCACTACGTTCTCCCCTGCTTTCAGAAAGCTATTAAGCATGACATTGCTTTCCTGAACCATGTCTGTTAGCCACAATGCATCATAATGGAGGGAAAAGAAGAAAATTTTTCTGTTGCCTATACAACTGTGCATCTCAGTCAATCCATGTTGAACAGAAAGATCTAAAGAATATTATATTAAAAGGAATATGGAATTCTTCAGCCAACTTTAAAATGTAGACTTTTATGTCTGTTGTTGCTTATCTATTGCTTTGCAATCCCCAGTATTTCTCCTAATGGCCTCTGGAAATGTTTTATGATGAGAAGCAGATTCTGGTAATCCACGTTGCGATCAAATTACTTTTGTCAGTGTCTTTCATTTAGCAATTACTAAATATACAAAGCCTAATTTGATAGGTAAAAAATGTTCATTTCTAAGCCACCCTGATTTTCAACTGTCAGCGACTGATATAGAATGGCTCATTGTAGGAGCACAATTAGAATCTTAAAATACTAATGGAAGAGTGCATAAATGGAATTCAAGGGGTTTTCAGATCCATTAAATATACTAAAACTTACTTATAATGTGCCTACACTCGATGCTTTTCTATACAATAACTGAAATAACTGAAAATTGGAAAATCCTGACCAATGGCCCAGAAAGTATTATTTCCTGCATTTAGAAATTTTCTCTCTTCTTCATTCATTGCCTTTCAAAAGGCTGATATAAATTAATCTGTTTCCAACTATTTCATGGCTTTCTGTACAGGGAATAAAAATATGTTAACAGTACCAAGCCGGCAATGAAATTTAGTCTGCTAGAAATGGGAAACAAGATAAAATCCATAATATATGGACCCTTTTACCTTCCATCAACCTTGAGGCTAAGGGTCTTGTGTCTCAAATTTCTGTTGAGACCACAAAGATGCAAAAATAATAGAGATCACTCTCCCTCACAGCCTGAAGAGAGGTGATGGATTCTTTATGGCTGACTTAGTGAAAGATGGCAGAGCCAATCCAGCGACTCTCAATCTTCATCAACTAGCTTTAGCTCCAAACAAGAGAAAAGTAGGAATTTAAAGGTGATCTAACTACAAGCGTGCTCGGGTGATGCAAAGGCATTTTATGTGACCAAATCATTTGTACCCACATAATATTCTGAAATAAAAAAAAATAATAACAAATTAAAAACATGACAATACATACAAAAATAAAAGTAATCTACTAAGTAGCGTCAACAAGATAATGAATGAGCTGTAGCCCTAAAGGTTGGTCTTCCTACTCCACTTTCTTTGAGAGAAGAGAGAATGGAGTATCCTAAATTCCTTAGGCCATCTCGTTAGATATGTTTCTGTTACAGATGTTTTAGAACAGGACAGCACAGGCTATCCAACTGGCTAAACCCACCTTATCCCCCTCCCTCCACTCCCCAATTACATATGCACAAAAACAGTCCATGGATTGAGATATAATATCTTTATCAATGGGTCTACTTTAATGTTTTTAAAATCAGTATGATGTGAGTATTGACTGCATTTTTACCCAAATCAAATAAAACAAGGACACTGTTTTTAAACTGTTTTTTTTTTCAACTGGAATATAAATTTAGATGAATGCAGCTTATGTTTTTTTCATTCCTCTATTCCATTTTCCAATGTTAACACATTGGTTATAACAGAAAAAGTTTCAAGGAAAATTAAGGAAATTATATTTCAAATTCAAGGGGAAAATCTTTGTTGTATTCCTTTCTGATGAAATTAGTGTGTGTGTGTGTGTGTGTGTGTGTGTGTGTGTGTGTGTATTTGTGTGTTTTTATTTGTTTGATGAAGCCTAAAGATCTAGGTATATTCATTAACTTTACTGAATTCCAACCATAGAAACTGAATCTGCAATATTCAAATACTGCTTACTGACAGTATGGTAAGATAATTAGAATAATAGGAAAATTTTAAGATTGTCAAAATTTTCACCGCATAAAAGACCCGTTTATGAGAGTGCAGTCTTTCAAAAGATAAGCATTATTGCTTATTGTCTTATCAACTCATCCAGGTGAGAAATATGTCAGGATTCAGCCTTAGGAATTCTAAGCAAATGAGGGTATGATGCATGGCTAGACACCCCTCAGGCACTTTGCTAGAAACCACATTTTAGTTTATGTACAAAAATGTGGGGGATCTCTTGGCTGCTGAATTTCCTGCTGGTTGGTTGTCTTAACAGTACCTGTGGTGCTTTAAAACTGTTTCCAGAA
The DNA here is from genome assembly GCA_004363605.1 of Indri indri. Taxonomy (NCBI): domain Eukaryota; kingdom Metazoa; phylum Chordata; class Mammalia; order Primates; family Indriidae; genus Indri; species Indri indri. The sequence goes on from RJWJ010002211.1 coordinate 34,120, forward strand.
AATGTGCTGCCTGTATTAAATTGTTGGCTGTTATTACCAAATGTTCTACTCAGGAAGAGTTTCTTTTTTTAAAATTTTTTTTGCTAGCAAGTGTTTAATCTCCTTTTCTTCCGACTACTCAGTAATGAATAAAAATATTGAGAGTACACTTTGGAATTGTCCTATCCATCAAGGAACTTGAGGACAATTACTTTGAATTCTTTTTTTGCTTTACTAGTATCTCTGTCCTCATTTGAAAATAATTTATCACAAAGGTACCATTTTTGATTTTTTTTTTTTTCCTTCCTTAAAGTTTTCTTTCCCCGATTTCCTTTGAACTTGACTGTGTGATTCTTGGTCAGATTGACAGAGCTTGAGTGGATTGATGCTGATAAACACAGTTTGAACTTCTTCTTGGACATATAAACAGGAGAATATGAGAGTCTTCCCACCTTCTGTTCATGAGGAAGGTAAAAGTTACCTCTTTGTTCCCTTTGGTAGATGCCCAGAAATGCAATTGTCTTTGTGTGTTTGTTTGTTTTTCCTTGAGGGATGAGAGGTATATAGACTGTGCGTTATAAAAGAAAACCATAAACAGTCATACATACGGGAAAGCTAGAGTTATCTTGGAAATTATTTCCTGCAAATACGATACTAAAATATCCATTTTGAAATATTGATCTTTTATCAACCACAGAATATTAAAAGGATGGAAGGCAGAGCAGAACACTATCTGTAGGGCCTTCTGTATGAATGGAAAAAAAGTAACATGCAGTGGGAAAGCACCAGTCTTTGGATGCAAGCTGACTGGAGATCTATGTCTGTACTTCGTCAGCTGTGTAAGTGACTCTCAGTTTCCTTATCCATTGATTGTGCAAAATATCTACCTTGCTTGTTTTGAGGAGGAATTAAAGTGCTAATGGACGCATATAAATTTCCTGGGATAGTATCTTGCAAAGTCGACACACATAATTGTGTTGATGATATTAGTATTAATGACAGTAGTGGTAACAATAGTAGTAAAAAAAAAAAAAAAAGTAGAGGGAATGGGATAAAATATATGAAACATCTGGGACCACCTTACAATAAAAAGTAACATCTCTTATGAGGCTTGACAGGACTCCTTTCTCCTTAGCCCCAACACTTAGGTAGCAACCTGTGACTTTCTGTATTCACTACTTCCCCTGATATTGGACCTGCAGGAATATGCAATTCATAATCACAGTCCCCACCATGTGGAGATGTAGGCCATGTTCTGTGACTAAAGCAACTTTCTACATTCTACTATGGGACAAATAAAGTTAAACTTGGCATTTTCATTCCTTGGTAATGAACATGGCCTGTTTAGCTCTCTGAGCACAGCCCTGGAGTATCTCCATTCACATGGTAACTGTTGCCTTTTAAAAATAGTCTCAGGTAATAACAACCATCTGGATAGGGCTCTGATCCAGGGAAAGGGCTAGCACTGAGGTCCTAGGAAGACAAGTTGAGCTAGGCCAAAGAATGAAGATGAGAACTCACCTTGAAGATATGTAGTTTGACCTGCTCATTAGGAAAAAATGGGTAGGCTCAAATAAAATTAAAAATATAAGGAAATACAAAACTTACTATAAGAAAAGACTCAAGATGGGTTAGGAAACTCAATATTTTAAAAATATGTAATAAGTATTAGGAGCCATTTAACCTGTTATCTCCAATTTGTTTCTGATTAATTTTGAATACATGGTGTCATGGGGGGCATGCGTGTGGGGGGGGGGACGTGTATACCTTTTAAAGAATAACCCATAATACATTTCGTCTGGCTGGTATGGATGTTCTTTTGAGTTGATCCTCAAATGAATATCATTCTGCCAATTGTGCTATTGGCAGTTGGGTCAGGAAAATTGAAACTATGACCTAAACAATACCACATTCCTATGCTTTTCTGTGTTTTTTCAAGAATGTCCTTAGGACAAAAAGGTGGCCAAAGTGTCACAATATGAGCATATCTATGTTTGTGTAAATGTATATTTCTAAGGAGAATAATGTTTGATAATAAGATTTCAAAATTGCACTGTGTTCAATATACATTTGCCAATTCAGTGTATACAACTGTCACCTATATTTGCATTAAACGCCAGTTCTTCTTCGTTTAAATGTGTCAGGCACCAGCAATCCTCAAATGAGGGGAGAATTTTCGGATCGGAACTAATTCCTGAATACCATCAAATCAGAATATTGAATCTATATACTTGTTTAATTGGCCCTGGGTGCTTATGTATTATATAATTAATGCTTATGTATTTCACATAGGGTAGAGCTTTCCATGAGTTTTAATTTCTTAATAGTTAACTTTGCAGTCTAGATGAGCCTTTCCTTATTTTTTTGATATTGATCGCATGCATGCATGTGTGTGGGCCTGTATGTTACTGAGACAGATGAAAGATGGAGAGAGAGAGGGAAAGGGTAGGGAAGTCCACATCCAATGGGAGGAGCCAGGAATGTCTGGACTGTAAAGTTGAGCTTGCAAACATTTGTCTCATGTAGACTCAGGCTTGGAATTAATGAGATAACTTTCCACCCAGGATTTACTCGCGTTCAGACCCTTGGAGAATTTTATTTTTTAGGCAGTGAATTATCTGACGAAGGATGATGATCAGATTTATTACAAATATTACTCTGCACAAACATTAGGAATTTAAGAGGAAAATGATGTAGTGCTGGCTTTTTGCCAATTTGGAAAGAGAATGATAATGAGAATGTTTAGTATTTATTGTAATTTGCTTATCATCAAAGCTTACGGAGTGGAGAGTAATGAAAACTCCATCCTAGAGCTTCTTCTGTAAATTATTGTTCTCAGGTATTACTTTAGATCATCAAAATCTACTGGTGGCAAAGTTATATTAAGAAAAAAGGAATGAATTTAAAAGGCAGTATGTATGGTGTAGTTCAAAGATCACTGGAGTAGAAGTATGTCTTCTAATCACTAATGACTCATCTCATTGCTCTGAATCTATCTACTCACTTGTACCCTAGGACAGTCATAGTGTATATAGGTCCTATAAATATCACATTCTTTCTAGAATAATCAATAAAAATGCCTGTGGCCACCATGCAAAACAAAATATATTCATTGTTAGTGCACATTCACTGATGAGCTTATTTTTTTTAATCAGGAAGTAACTTCAGTGGGCAAAAGGCTTTGTCAATTCCAAAGAGTCCCACCTACAATAGCCACTGTAGTATAATAGATAAGGGATTAAGCAAAGAACTAGTCAGGATCCAGAAATTTGGTACTAAATGAAATTTGGCTGCTAGATATTGATAAATAAAATCCCCTCCCAAGCACAGACTGCCAGGCAGAAGCTCTTCTGACACAGTCCTGTTTAAATTTGACAGCCGATTTGAAAATGACTGCCTGAGATCCCCACCCCAAATTTAATTACCACTGCATCTGTTGTGATGCAGCTTATGATGAACAATCTGCCACTACTGTGTTGTTGTTGAGGTTGTTGCCTCATCACATTTATCCTCAGGCAGTGGCTTCACACCCAGTCTGGCTGGCTATCACGTTAGGCTGTTAGATCCCTACCAGGCTTCATCTTGCAGCAAATACTGGTTGTTGGCTGAAACAGAAGCTGAGAGCAGTTGCTATTACCCATCTGCCAGTTGCTCTCTGCAGGAGTGGGGAAAGAGTAGGAGCAACATTGATTTAGTAACTGTGTCTGTGCTGGTAACTCATGAATCAATACAACTGCAAGTTCCTGAATGGTTTTGCCAATTGCCAATTTTGCATGATGACTTGTGAGAGAGTTTGGCTTCCTTTCTTCCCTTTTCCCCTTCCTCTCTCTGCTTCCTTTCTTTCTTTTCTGTTTTTCTTTCCTTTCCTTCATAGGCAGTTTATTAGTTTCTTGATAAATATATCATGTTAATACATATATTAAGCAGGCATTTAGGAAATTTTGTAACTTCTTGTTTCAACTGTCTGTGTTTTACCTTCCCAATACCATTTGTTTTGACATTAAGGAGCACCTTCTTTCTTCATTGTTCAGTGCATAATTTAGCTACACATCTAATACAATTGATTTCGTGAGACTCTCTTATTCAGTCCAAACCAGGACCCAATTCCAGCACAAAGGTCACTAAACTTAGAGTCCTCCTAAGACTATCCAGAAGTTATGGGAAAGGCTGTATATTCATAGTCCTGCTCCAAGAAATATTTTAGGCATTAAATTCAGCATAACGCTGCATCAAGATACTAGAAAATTTAAGAAGAAAAGCAAGAAAGTGAGAAAGAAAGAAAAAAAACAAAGGGAAATGAACCATCAGGACATGAAGTGAAAGTCATTCTCAAGGAAAGTTTAATACTTTAAGAAATGTGTCCTAGAAATAGTAATTTGAATGTATATCCTTTGTCTTGATTATTTAGGAGAAGGTGAGTTGTGTGTCACACATAGGGGTGGTCCCTTTGAAAGCATAATTTATATAATCCTCAGAAAAACCTCAACATGATAGTATCATCCCCAATTTACAGAAAAGGAACGTGAAGCTAGAGAGGGAAAATCACCTGCCCAAGGTTACACAGGTAGCAGATTTGTAACTGGCATGCAAGTGCAGGTCATCTTTCCTTTCTTATCTCACTGTCTTTGGGGTATTCTACATGTACACTGAAGTTTGGGTTGCATGTATGTTAACATAAACTAAACTTTCTAGGTCTTTTGATCCAAAAATAGTTTTTATTCGACTTTTAATATATAAACAGTTGAAAATGCTTAGGCTTCCCTCTTTCACTGGCCGGATTCCAGAGCTAACCAGGAAAGGCCAGGAGTTCAGGTAAGGGGGGGCATTGCTGCCGTGGAATCACAAACTGCTCCCTAAACCTCCTACACCATTGCCCATGTGCTGCGAGGAAGATAGTCAAGAAGGCAAGGCCAATGTGAAGTCCATTATTGCTATTTAAAAAGGTAATTTGAAGTTTCCATCATACTGAAAGTATGTTTAGTATTATCAACTGCCTTGAGGAATGAAAGCATTTATTATATGGAGAACTTCTTACCTCTAAGAATAATTTAAATTCTCCATTTCTCTTTACCAATGATTGGTCTCAAAACATTCTTAGATATTTCCCATGTTGCCAAATTTTTCCTCCAATATTTTGTGTTGTTTTTGAGAACTCATTGCATTTGATTATTCTGTCTACACTCAAGGATGTGAAAGGCAATAGTGGTGTCAGTTTAAATAAAATGTCTTTGAAATAAAATTAGACTACAGATTTCTTTTTGTCCCCTTATATTAGTAAAATAAAGGGACAATTTTCTTTATCTTTATTTTTTATTTACATGGGTGCTGTGTAAATTTTCTATTTGTGTTCTTGTCCTTACAGTCATTTTTTTTCCCCCAATTGGGGATATTTTGTACTATGTATGAGACAAGAATCATCACTGGTTGACATTTTCAGAATTCTCAACACCATGATCTCCAGAGATAAACTGGCAAAGTTCAATCAAGAACTAAGCTGGTTTTTCATGTTTATGTTTTGGTTTTTGTTTTTTAGTCATTAAAGACTTCTGAGATTATTTAAAAGATGATATTACTTAATAGCCATGGAAAAGCAACTTGAAGTCAGACAGAACTGGGTTTTAACTCTTGTTTCTCCAATTAGTAAGAATGAAGTGGGAGGCAAGTCATTTTACCTCTATAGCCCAACTCAGCACTTGCTGAATGGGGCTCATGCTCTTAGTTTATGTGTTTGTTGTAAGGATTACATGAAATAATATAGGAAAGGCTAAGCAAAATAAATTAAGCCATCAGAAATGTTTGTTATGATAATAGCACAATTTTTTCTAATTGGGTGACTTTGGGGGATGGAATAAGAAAGATTTTTGTTTGTTGGGTTGATACACTACTACTGGCTCAAAGATCTTGGCGCTGATTATGCTGGTAGAATAAATCCCTCTGTAACATCATTATGCTTTATAAACATTTTTTATGTCTCTTAAGTCAGTGGTCCCCAACCGTTTTGGCACCAGGGACTGATTTCTAGAATACAATTTTTCCGTGGAGCCGGGGGTTGGAGGTGGGGAAGTAGATGGTTTCTGGATGAGTCAGGTACATCAAATTTATTATGCCCTTTTTTCTATTATTACATTGTAATATATAATGAAATAATTATATAACTCACCATAATGCAGAATCAGTGGGAACCCTGAGCTTGTTTTCCTGCAACTAGATGTTCCCATCTGGGGGTGATGAGAGACAGTGACTGATGTGACAGGAGGCGGAGCTCAGGAGGTGATGCAAGCGATGCGGAGTGTCTTAAATACAGATAAAGTTTCACTCACTCACTGACCACTCACCTCCTGCTATGCAGCCCACTTCCTGACCGGCCACGGACTGGTACTGGTCTGCGGCCCCAGGGGTGGGGGACCACAGCCTTCAGGCTATCATCTACTATTTCTTTATTTCTGATTTCATTGTAATATTCACATGTTGTCTTCGGCCAATACTCCTGCTTACTCACGATAAACATGAGAATATCAGAATACAAAACTAATGGCAACAGGAAACATAAAATTAAAGATAGAATTAAAATAAGAATTCCTGACTTATGTTTCCAGATCAGTCATTGAGTTGCAGATTGTTTCATGGGACTAAATAAAATACTGTCCTTCAGAAATGTTATTCTCATGATCAGATTCATTTTTAGGCTTACAAAGACAGTTCTGTAACTTCAGTAGTTTACATATATTTTTAAATATAACTGCATCAACAGGATACAAAATAGCCCTTGTATCTTGTGACATTTTCCTTTCCCAACAGTAACATGGAAACAGTTAACTTATATGATAAAAACTTAAGTGTAGAGTAAAACTGTTATTTTCATAGTACCGGAGAAGAGGGACACCAACCTAACAAAATGTATTTTGTGGGGTTTATTTTGTAAGAGATTTGTAAGATATTTACTGCACATTTCTAAGAATAAGAATAGTAAACCAGTAAGTATTTGTTGAAGCTTGAGATACTTGAAGGATAATATCATTGTAGTATTTTACTTCATAGTAGACATCTTATGAAAATGAGTATATACTTAAAATTACTTAAAATAGTTGCTAATGGTGAGTGAAGAGTGCTTGTAATGATAATGGTACATATGAGTTGTTGCAACACAGAAATATTGAAAAGATCCAAATATTTTATAAGGTGGGTTCTAACCAAAGGATATATAAGAAACTGTATCCTTCTGTTATAAATCTAAATGACTAACCTAAAATATCTCAGTGAAAGTGCATTATCTCATTTTTAAATTGATGGGTCATTTTAAATATTGTATTGAAGACTTGATACTAATCTAATTTGATCTCTTTCCTTTACCTCTATTTACATAATATCTTAACCAACAGTATGTCTTCTAGTAGTAAGCTTAAATGACGTTGGCATCAAATGATCGTAATAACATGATCATATAGTAGTCATGATAGTAAATGTTGTGTAATAACATATTCATATATAATGTATATAATAAAATATAGTACAAATAATTTTGAGTTGTTACCAAAATTCAGTGATCATGCTAGAATTATTAAATGTTTTATCTTATCTAATTTTATGTTATAAACCTAAACATAACCACATGAAACAATGGATATTGTAGAAAGCCTTCACCTTTAGTTTTTTTAAAAATAGATATGTTGAGATAAGTCACATTCCATATGATTTACCCATTTAAAGTGGTAGTCATTTTGGTTAGGCCAGTCAGGGTAGATTTTTATGTGGAAGAGACATGTGAAAAGATTCAGTACATAGAAGGATATATTTAAGATAATATAGTGAGGACATCTCTGAGAAGACATTCTCATTAGAATGAACAGAAAGCCCAAAGCCTTGGCTTGAGTGAGAAGAAGCTATGAGGGAGATTTAATTTTTTAATTTTAATTGCTAGAAACTGCCTTTGGATGATTTTGAGTAGGGCTGACCAATATTTCAAAAGAGTCACTGGACTGTTATCTACAGGACAGGTTGAGAGAAAAAACCAGTTGAATGGCTTTTTGTAGTGGCCTGGGCCAGAGACAATGGTAGCTTGTAGTAGGTTTGGAGCACTGGAAGTGTGAAGAATGGCCATATTTGTGCCATATATTAGTCCTCAACTGCAATTTAATTTCACATCCATTAATAATTCCTGACTTGGCAAATGTGACTGTGTGTGGTTGGTCAGTGCCATGGGACCAGAGTCATGCACCTATTACTGACTTGGCTGTCTTACCCTTTCCTGAGACATGTGTTTTACTGTGGATTAGTGGTTTGCAAACATTACCATGTGTCAGGATCCACTAAGGGGATTGTTTAAACACAAACTACTGTGTCCCTTCGTCAGAGATACTGATTCAGTAGGTTTGAGGCAGAACATAAGAATTTTCACTTCTAACAAATTTCTGACTTACAACGATGTTACTGGTCTGGGGACCATGCTTTGAGAACCACTAATCTGGATCACGATTGGCAAACTTTTTTTATAAAAGGCCAGATAGTAAACAATTTTGGCTTTGCGAGTCATAGAATCTCAGTTGCAGCAACTCAACTCTACTGTTGTTACTTGAAATCAGCCATAGATAAAATGTAAATGAATGAACATGGCTATGCTCCAAAAAACGTATTTACATAGTAGATGCCATGTTGATCTCTGCTGTAGAACATTTATTCTAGCCCTAGCTATCTCTCAATCTACCCAATATTCTAATGTATCCATATATATTAAAATATATTATATTAGAATACAGCATATTCTTTAATATCTCAAAGTTTTCTTTAGTTTGTTTTTTTTTCATATAGCCAATGATACAAGAAATTCTCATGTCTGGTATCATATTATGAAAGTGTAATTATATTACAAGTCCCCAATATTCCCTTTGAAAAGTAGCAAGACTTAGGGGAAATTATTTTATGAACTACCTGTTAATTTTGGAGATTCAAAATGGATTGTCAAAGTTATCTGTTCTATAATAACAATTTTCCATTATAAGCAGCCCTCTTGCCTTAAAAATAGGTCCATTACAATGTGCAAAAAAAAAAAAAATGGAGAAGGGAGAATTGCATTAAGTAAAACTAATATACTATTATTTTGCAAATTTATAAAGTATAATGTAAATCTAATTACATAAATAATGGAAAAAGTTTGTAGGAAATTACTGAAGGAGCGTGCCCTCTTGGTTTTTCAGAATTTTCATTTTAAGAATGAAAAGAAAATCACCACCTACAGTTTTCAAAAGACTGACAATAGTTGGGCAGTTTTGCTAGTTGTTTATAAATCTATAAAATACAATTTGTCTATAGCTGCCTTGTTTCAAAGTAACATATGCAATTAAAATAGTAAGATGGGGCACTTCTCAAGAACACCAATTAAATAAACACTGCAATAGTGTACAAAATGTGTATTTGCTTGGCATTTTGTCCTGTCTTGCAGAATAAAAGTAGCATTACATCGCCCCCCCACACACACACACATGCACACTCACACACACACTTCAGGGTACAAATATTGAAACATTTACTTGCAGATAACCTCTTGTGTAGCTACAAATGTCAGTATAGGAAAACTTAATAATTTAGGCAAGGTGGCATTGTATGTATCAGAGCCAGTTCACAAATCAAGTGTGTGAATTCTGAATTCATCCTTTTAACTATTCCTTGCTGATTTCCTGGGTACTCAAGAGTGGAGGGATTGTGAGAACACAGAGCAGCTTCTAGAGTTTAGTAGTATGGGTCAAAAAAAGTGAATATGGGGTATGGGCCATGATATCAGAATGTGGTTTTCAGAAAAAAAATATATATATATATATTTATATATATATATATTTTTTTTTTGGAACAATTCGTATTTAAGTATAAGACTTATACAGAAAAGCAAATAATTGTAATGCATAACTCCATGAATTATCCAGTGAACACACCAATATAACAATCACCTAGGAAATAGAATATTGCCAGCACCCCAGAATCCCCATGTTTAAATGAGCTCTCATATGTTACACCCCAGTTTCTGGCTTGAGCAAAAAGGTTGATGGTGATGACATTTTCTAAGATGGAAAACCTACAGAAATAGGTTTATTTGGGAAAGGAGATATTTACTTCTATTTTATTATTTCTATTATTTTTAAAATATCCTCTTATTGAGCCAAAATTTACCTTTTTCTATATCAACCATTGAGGTACTATTTTAGTAGAGATTAGTCAATAAAGAGATATTCATGGAGCACACAGCCACTTAGAACAAAGTAACAATGGGGACAAAAATAAATAAGGGTATCCTTGCCTTAATGAGATTGCAATCTAGTTGACAAAATAAGGCCACATAGACATGCGGGAAAATAGTATTATAATAAAGCATTCAGATCTCAACCATGATGCTGAGAAATTGAGTGTTCTGGGAGTACTCACTCAGGTTCTCTATGTCCCTAAGATTTTTTTTTTCCTCAACCGTATCTGTATTTCTTCAAATTGAAAACCTT
>RJWJ010002211.1:44679-106210 GCA_004363605.1 Indri indri
GTTTTTTTTTTTTTTTTTTTTCTTTCCTTTTTGAGACAGAGTCTCACTCTCTTGCCTGGGCTAAAGTGCTGTGGCGTCAGCCTAGCTCACAGCAACCTCAAACTCCTGGGCTCAAGCGATCCTTCTGCCTCAGCCTCCTGAGTAGCTGGGACTACAGGCATGTGCCACCATGCCTGGCTAATTTTTTCTGTATATATTTTTAGTTGTCCAGCTAATTTTCTTTCCACTTTTAGTAGAAATGGGGTCTCGCTCTTGCTCATGCTGGTCTCGAACTCCTGAGCTCAAACGATCCACCCATCTTGGCCTCCCAGAGTGCTAGGATTACAGGCATGAGCCACCGTGCCCAGCCCTACTTGGGACATTTTAAAGGAGGAGATAAGTTAATACTAGAAACCTGAGGAATTGTATGGCTCTGAAGCAGATTAGTGGCAAAGTGTTTGTTCTGAGGAACCCAACTAAAAGCCAAATTCACAGATGTTTACTATTATATTTCAAGTTTATTAAAAGTGAATACAGTTAAGTATTACATTAAGTCTAAATTTATATATCATTGAAGTGAAATATTTCCCTTCATAAAATTGAAAGGAAAAAGAGATCCACTACATATTGACCAGGCTCTGGCAGAACGCAAGTATTTTCTGAGAAGTGAAATATCTTTTCAAAGCATTATTATGAATAGAAAATAAAAAAAATGTGTAACTAGGTACTTTAATTGCTATATAAATTTCAAGTCAAAATATATACAATTAAATGAGTAATTACATATATATATTATTTCACCTTTTAATCTATTTTTTAAATACAGAATAATTTTTACATTTTAAGTCCTTAGTATTACCCTATATGATTAAAATTTGAACAAAACATGAATAAAAGCAATAAGGATGGTATCTCTTTTGAATAGTAGTCACAAGGATGGAACCACCCATAAACTCCCTGACAATAAAGGGAGACAAATCACATAAATCATAGAAGCTAGAGAGGAATACGTAACAGAATATATTGCTTCACTCCTGCTAAGGGAAGGAACATTTTTCACAATGTTCCTTTTGTTGCTTTAATGACTCTGGTTTATCTGTCTTATAGGATTGCACCCAAGTTCTCTTGCTCTGCTAAACAATTTTACTTCGTTACTAGTTTGGACTTGGTAGTGACCTGATTCCACTGGTGAATTATGGAAGCTAATGGGTTTATCTGAGGTGAATAAAGACAAATTAAATAGCCTTCACTAGTACAGTTGACATTGGTGAGAGAATAAAGCCAAACAAGATGTATAGTCACAAGTAGCTATAAAGGTTAATGTCAGAATTTTTTTTCTCAAAATAAGAAGCATTAGACAAAACTAAACAGAACATAGCTCATTCAACATGGACTATTCAAAGAGCTCCAGAACTACATAAAACAAAGAAGTGAACATTTGTGTGCATTCCCCAAAGTGTTTTTAGGATCTGGAAATAGTAAGTGTATATCCTTAGTATATGTAAGACTTCCTATTGATTTTCTTTCTATCCTGGCAGCCTTTAAAAGGTATACAAGATGAATATTAAATCAGGTAAAGTACATGGTTTCATTTTAAATGAAAAATAAATACTTTGCGAAACATTTTGTAGACTGTGAGACCAATTTTATAAAACAGGTATATGTATGTATATTTAGGCAAAAGAGAAAAGCAACACTGAGAGAAAATCTGGAAAAATATATCCCAAAAAATGATGAGCTGTCATCTCTGGGACAATGATGTTATGGATGATTTTACTTTTAATTGTAGCCAATTCAATTAACTACAGTTCATTTTTCCTACAATAGACATGTTTCACTTTTGTAATTCAAAAGCAAATTGAATTCCTTCCCAGGAGTATCACCTTGTGACTATATACTAGACTGGCCAAGCTCCCAGAATTTAGACAATGAGTTGGAGTTTTGAAATCAAAGCACCAATATATTGGTCTCGAATTGGGCATTCAAGGCAAATGGATGAATAATAAATTTCTTAATAATCATTTAACTTTGACCTGCAAAACATTCACATTGCAAGGTAAATAGTGACCAAATAACCTCAAAGGACATCACAGCACCAATTGTTAATTTTAACTTCTAGTAGCACCTGTGGAATAGATGGATCGTATAGCAATCATTCACTCCTTTATGATGTTATATAGAGAAAAGTGCCAAAATGTAGCATTTTGTCAATAACCAGCAAATTAGAAAATTAGAAATCTATAACCTACTCCTCTGTGTGCACAAGTGTATGTGTATATATATGATATATATTACATATATTTTTTTTCAAGGAACAGCTCCAATCCTACTTCTTTGTGAATATATTATCTTCAATTCAAATTAATTCCTCTAATTTTTATAAGAGAAGCATCCTTATTATGAGGCTATTAGTGGCCTTTTTCATATATATTCTTCCATAGGACTACAAGCTAGTTGAGACTAGAGCCTATTATTTTTACAACTTTTGTGTTGTAATGTTTTGTTTTTCATATAATAGGTTTTGATATCCATGGAAGATAGTAGTAGCAGTTAGAGCCAGTAATAATGAAGACTTGGTCCTAAACTGTTTAGTTCCAAACTGTTTAGTTCTCGAACTATTTCTTGAAACTTTCTATACATAAGTTTCCTCATTTGTAAATGGATATAGCAGGGTTTTTTTCTTGTTGTTATTTTGGGATTTCTTGGTATGTTATATTTATTTGAGGAGGGCATATTCCACTTGCTACACACTATTTTATGTATTTTCCATGTATTCACCCCTTGAATTCTCACAGCAATCCTATAAGGTAGACATTATTGTTATTTTCATGTTGCATGTGGGGACACTGAGGCTCAGAAAGGTTCAGTGATGTGAGCAAAGTCTCACCGCTAACAGGCAGAAGAGTCGGGACTCAAATCCAGCAACCCGTTTCCAGAGTCCATACTAGAACCTCCACACTGTATGGCCTGGCACAGTGTCAGTTCATGGTAAATATTGGCTAATGTTAGTATTGTTTTTAGCAGATAAATTTTACCCACCAAATTTATTTAACAGGAGTTGAAACCCTTTAGTCAAATTGTTCACTGTCCAGTTTGCTGTCCTCCGTCCTGTTCTCTGTTGCCTTACCCTAATTTACTTGACTTTCTTGGACCTTAAAAACATCCCTCCATTTAGATTTGTCTGTTTTTTTTTTGTTTGTTTTTTTTTTTTTTTTTTTGGTAACAATTAGGTTTAGATTATGCATATTCGGAAAGAATACCACATAAGCGATGCGGTATTTTCTTTGCATCCTATCACATGGCAGACAATATCGATTTAACCCATTTCTGATGATGTTAATATTGATCACCTAATTAAGAAGCTCTTTTCCAATGTAACATTAGTATTTCACTCCTTGTAGTTAATAAGTGTATTCTGTGGAGAGGTACTTAGGTATTTGAGAATGTGTAAATATCCTTCTACATATCGAAATTTTAATTAATTAATTTATATTAGCATAGACTCAAAAGAGTGATGTATAGTTCAATACTTATAACCTACTTCTGTCAGTATTTACTTATTATTATTAAACTTTTTATTTTGAAATAACTTTAGATTTACAGAAAGCTTTTAATATAGTACAAAGAGTTCCCACATATCCACCCACCCAGCCTCTCCCCGTGGTAACACCTTACATTACCAGGATACATTTCTCAAACTAGGAAGTTAACATTGACACGATACTGTTAACTAAACTACAGAGTGTGTTCTGATTTTACCAGTTTGGTGTTTTGAAACTAAGATCCCTTTTCTGTTCCAGAATCCAATCTAGGATAATACTTGCATTTAGCCAATTTAGTGGTCATATCTTCTTAGCCTTTTCTGACCTATGACAGTTTTATAGTCTTTCCTTTTATAGAGCCCTGGTCAAATATTTTGCGGAAAATGCCCCAATTTTGGATTGGCTCATTTTTTCTTATAATTAAACTTGGATTTTAGGTTTTGCTGGAGAAAACCACAGAGGAGAACTATTCTTCTCATTGCATTAAATCAGTGGGTACATGGTATCAACAGAACTTAGTATGGGTAATGTTAACCTTTGTCACATGAATAAGCTGGTTTCTACTAGGATTCTCAACATCGAATTTCCTTTTAAAAAAATTTTTCATTCCCCATTCACTAGAAGTCAGTGATTAAGTTCATTCCACACTCAAGGGAAGGGAACTTAAGCTCTACCTTCTGGAGGGCAGAGTATCAAAGAATTATGTGGACAATTACAACTTGGCTTTAAATATGTGGAAAGGTCTTTCTCCAAATGACTCCTTACACTTCTGAGAGCCATTACTTGATCAATGGCAAGATTTCCTTACTCATTTCATTTTAGGATCACATATTCATGATGTATTGCTCTCTCATTTTCATCTCTAATGTCTAATCAGTCAACCAGCCAGGTTGTTTTTACTTCTAAAGTAGTTCTTGTCTCCATCATCTTATATTATTTCTCATTCCCCTGAAATGATTGTACCCCAATGAGCATTCTTTGGAGCACTAATTAGGCATGTACCTGAAGTAAAAAATACATATATGTTATTTTAACAGTTCACAAAGATTAAGCAAAATTTTATAACTGTTGAATCTCTCAGAGCCTTTTAAAAATAAACATGAGTTGAAATGCTTCCAAAGGTGGACATATTACTAGTGATTCCACACTTAATTTTCCATCTTCTCTTTTTTTGTTACACAAATTGACCTTTGGAAAAGTGTCCCAAAGAATTCACTGTGGAAACGCTGTACTTAACTAATGAACTGTAATGTTCCCCTCTTCCTTTTTTACTGTCTTGCACCTGGTGAAATCCTCTTCTGCTTGTCCAAAGTTGGCACTCTGGGAAAGGCACCACTTTCTGCAATTCTCTGTTGTGGCTTTTGGCAAAACTAATTACTTATCTTCCTCAACTCCCATATCACTTACTTGATACTACTCTTAGAGTACTTACGTCCTTCATTATTTATTAACATGGTCATCATATAGTTATATAATGTCTTTGCAATTAGATTATCAATGTCTTAATAATAGAATTTATTTTAGTTGCTTATACCAGGCTGCATGTTGAAGGAACTCCTTTATGGTTTGTTGGTGACCGAATGACAGATATCTCATTCTAGATGAGACAACGAGCTCATTTATAGCAGGGCCTGGGCTGATATCTAGGTGCTATTAGTCTCAGGGTTGGGATTCCTCAGATAAATAAAAGGTATTTCAATCGTAGAAAAAGTGTGGAAATGAAATTCGCTTTGGGTTGTTTGACCATGGCAACAATTTTAATATAGCCTATTTCAGACATTAGTAACAATTCCAGGTGTATGGAAAAAAATATTTTCAAAATTCTGCATAAAACCAAAGCTATATTTGTTTCCCAAAGTAGCCTTCACCTAAAGCCTATGTGAAATCATCTGGGAAGAAAAGGTAATTTGTCTTTTTTCTCCAAAGTACTTAAGAACTTACATGGCAATTTTATTTCTATTTGAATTTTCAAGTCATCTTATTGTTTGACTCACTTCAACCATTGCCATTGTTCTTAGGTCTTCACTTCTGTGTAAAATATGCACTTTCAACTATTAAATGAAGACTTCCAGCCCAAGTATATCTGAAAGAAAATAAAAAATCTATGCCTATGTTTTGAGAAAGTAACTATGTGAATAGATGTATAATTGATATTCTAAGTAATATTTAAAAGGAGTTTGAATGCTATTGAATGTTAATAACTGGCATTATCTTGCTTTCAAGGACCATGATGCTTGTAAGTACCAAACTTAAAAATTTGCCAGTTATCAGAATAATAACAATGGCAATGTTCGAATTTGGAGCTCTCTTTGAGTGGTTAACTAGTGTAGAAAGATGGGATGTAGCCTACCACTACGGTGTTCCCTTTTCGTATTTCCTGGAGGGAACCAGCAAGAATCAGAGACTTTTTTGAGGATAGTTAATAGTGTGGTGTGCTAGTTCTCAAAGGTGAGTACTTCTCCCCCTGGGGACATTTTTCAAGTTAGATCAAAGTGTTTTTTATAGTCACTATGATTCTAGCTGTTCCTAGTATTTAGTGGGCACAGGCCACAAATGTTTATGTGCTGCAATGCAAGCGGCACTCCAGTACAGCAACGATATTTTCAGTGTTCTGCAGGACATTCAAACATCTGGCCATATATACCCATTAACAAAAAAACTGTTTATGATTGTATATAGTAATAATAATAATTATAACCAAGAGAATTTCAGTAATTCAGCTGAGCTGGGAGAGAGCTAAGCTGTCGAATGTGGAGTAGTGGATTAAAGAAACAAGCCGAAAATGAAAGAATGAAGAGCGAAGCCTTACTTGTTGCAATAATATAAGCGAGAGTCTAAAACCTGAGAAAACACAAACTTCCTGTATTTCATTTTCCCCCATAGAAGGGCATGCAGATGAAGAGTCAAGGGTCAGGTGGATCAGCGGAGATGTGGAAGCGAACTTACTGCTCAGGGAGCCCAAGACATAAGGCTCCCGCAGTTTTCTGGACGTTGGGGGTGGGTCTTGTGTCGGAGTAGGGAAAAGTATCTTCAAGATCCCCCCTTCCACCACCATGAAGAGGCCTGGGCAGAGGTGCTTGAAGAAGACCTCTGCCCTAGGCCTCAGGTAAAGAGATCTGGTATAGTAATGAAGGAACCAGGACAGCACGTGTAAGGACATGATCAGCCAGGGGGCCTGAGACCTTGGCTGCAGCTCCCTTCGGAAACTGCAATGTCCTGGCTGTGTCCCAAGTCTGGGGTGCTGAGGGCAGCTTTCCCCCGTGAGGCCGGCCAGGTAGAGCCTTTTTAATTGCCTGTAATTAGACCTGAAAAAACACACATAGGTTTTTAACCAGGAGCCAGACTCCATAGAAAATGCTCTTCTAGCACCTGCTATAGGTAAGGCACTATTCTAAGAATTTTATAAGCGATAAGCTGTTCAATCCTGATAAAACCCCATTAGATTCATATTACTATTTCCAGATGAGAAAACAGAGGTACACAGAGATTTTAATAATTTGCCCAGGATCACAGAGCTAGGAAGTTACAGAGCCAGGATTTGAGCTCAAGAAATCTGGCTTGAGACTCTCTGCTGTAAATCACCATAGGATACTTATTATTTTCCCAAGCCTAAAATCTAATTCTATTTCCATATCAACACTAAACATTGTCATATGGTTGTAATATACAGTGAGCTTTCCACAAATGTAACTACCACACAAGATGTGGAAATGTTATATTTATTTTTTAAAGCTTAAAAAGAATTGTTTATTATTTCAGAAAATCAAATTTCTAGTGGCAACAGTGCTTGTAATATTTGAGTTGTCAATACATCAGACCCGTATCACTGCATTTGCTTCAAACTACTTACATCTAAGCATCTGACTACTTAATTATAGTCCCTACTGTCATGCTGAATACTGACATATTGAAATATGAATTTTTTTCTAGTTCACTCCATTCAGGATTTTGTTGTTAAGTCAGGTTTATTGGGGTATAATTTAATGCACTAAAATTCACCCTTTTTAATGTACAGTACCATGAATTTAGACAAACATATACAGTTGTGTAGTCACCAGTAAAGACATAGAACTATTTCATCAGCTGTCAAAGTTTTCCTGGTACCTCTTTGCATATTTGATCTCCTTCCACATAACACACATACAATACATGCCAATACACAAAAGGTGTATATCAGTAATTCATTAATTTTTATGGCTGAGGAGTATTCCATTAAATGTATGCATCTCAATTGTTTATCCTTTCATCCACTGAAGGACATTTGGGTTGATTTTTAATTTGGGGTAATTATGAGTAAAGCCTCAATAAACATTTATATACAATTTGTGTGTGTGTGTGTGTGCACATATGTGTAAACATCAATTTTTATTTATGTCGGATAATGACCTAGCAGGAAAGTTGCTGAGTTTTATGTTAAGATTTATTTAACTTTTTAATAAATTGCTAAAGTGTTGTACGAAGAGGCTATATCAATTTACATTCCCACTAGCAGTATATGAGGGTACCATGTACCATGAATCTTCACCAGCTCTTGATTTAATGGGGGATTTTTAAAAATTGTTTCTAATTGACATGTAGTTAATCATATTGTGGTTTTAATTTGCCTAATGTCCAATAATGTTGAGCACATTTTCATGTGTTCATTTGCGCTGTGTATCTTCATTTGTGAATTGTCTGTTCAAAAATGCGTCCAATCTTTTATTTAGTTGTTTCTTTCTTATTATTGATTTTTGAAATTTCTTAATACATTGTTGATATAAGTATCTTATTAAGTATTTGTTTTACAAATAATTTGTCCCAATTTGTGGCTTTTCTTTTTCTCAACATTGCCGTTTGAAGAAAAGTTTTTTAATTTTGATGAAGTCAAATTTATGAAGTTTTTTCTTTTACCGGCCATGCATTTGGTATTTTATCTAAGTTATTTTTGTCCACTCCAAGATCAAAAACATTTTTCCTTAGTGATTGTTTCTAGTAATTTCATATTTTAAGGTTAAAGCTTAGGTATTTGAGGTATGAGGGTCTTTTTGCATTTGGACCTTTAACTGTTCCAGAATCAGTTATGGAAATCATTATTCTTTCTCCTTAGAAGGGCCTTGCACCTTTGTCCAAAATAAATTGACCAGATATGTGTTTGTCTCTGGAGTCTTTATTGTGCTTCCACTGATCTAGGTATCTATTCTCTTGCCAACATTATACTATCTGGATTATTGTGCCTTTACAGTAAGTCTTGAAACCAGGTAATGTGAGTCCTCCAACTTTGTTCTTCTTTGTCAAAATTGTTTTGACTATTTTATTTCCTTTATTTTTCCATAGAACATTCAGAATCAGCCAGCTGATTTCAAAAAAGAAAAAAAGAACATTTGCTGCTTTTTTTGATTGGGATTATGTTGAATCTGTAGACTAGTTTGGGAACAGTAGATACATCAACAATGTTGGGTCTTTTAGTACACTCACATGATATCTCCCTATGTGTGGGCTTTTTGGTTTGTTTGGTTTTGTTTACTATAAGCACGTTGAACTTTACAGCATTCAGATCTACACATATGTTGTTCCATTCATGCCAAAGGATTTCATTGTAAATAATACTGCTTTCATTTAAATTTCCAATTTTTTTTTTGTTGGCAGCATATATCAATATGTTTGATTTTTAAAATATTTAACATGCACTGCAATAGAGTTAAATTCTCTTATTAGTTTAGTAGATTAGTGTTGTAGATTCTTTGAGATTATTTTACATGGATAAAGAAATGAGAAACTGAGGAACCCAGTCCTGCTATACAAGTAATTCATGTTGGAATCAGTCTCCAGCCATACTCAGTGATTTAGGACTGTGGCGTCCAAACCCCAGGCTGCGGTCCCCAACCCCCAGGCTGGTACTGGGGGTACCATCTTTATGTAGCCTGTTAGGAACCGGCTGCAGGGCAGGAGGTGTGTGGCAGGCGAGAGTGAGTGAGCACAGCTTCATCTGTATTTCTAGCCACTCCCCGTCGCTCGCCAATGCCCCTGACCCAACCCCAGCTGTGGAAAGATTGTCTTCCATGAAAACAGTCCCTGGTGCCATCTGGGGACTGCTGGTTTAGGATGCTACAGCCACAGAAGACATTTGATTATAACCTTGTGAGGCTCCAGTCCGAAACCACTAAGTTAAGCTACTCCTGAATTCTTGATCCACAGAATCTGTGTGATAATAAATGTTTATGGTTTAAAGCCACTAAGTTTTGATGTAATTTGTTTTGCAGCAGTAGGTAGCTAACGCGATTACCTTCAGTGTACCCCGCAGTTTCCAATTCCTCCATTGTCCCTTTGCACATAGAGCGGGGCTATCCAAGACCTGTGCCTTTTGCTCCTTCCTGCATACCTGCTCCTCTATGGATTGTCTCTCCACACTTGACTTTTTCCACCCTCAGGTTATTATAACTACATGCTTATTAGCCTGGTGCTTGGAGCAGGAAGCCTGGTCCAGCCTCAGTCCTAGGCATGTCCTCAACTCCTGGGTTTCTGGGGCGACGCTTTCTCCTGCCCTCTAGCTGCCAAACTGTGCCTCACATCTTTGGTGAAACTTGAAGCAGAGTAATATCTACCATTCTCCCAGGGACCAGAGACCACTTGGATTCTGGGTTTAGAATGATTCCCTGCTCCTCCTCCAGACATAGAGAATTTTTCCTTTTATCCTTCCCCTAACTACTGTGGAACTTCCCCTGTGCCTTCGGGTGACAAGTTTTGCCAGTACTTCACAAGCAGTTTGAAGTTTTGTTTTTTTTTCCCTAGAAGAGTTCAGAAGGGTTCAGCTGATAACCTTGTGTCTTTCTTGCAGTGGCAGCTCCTCTCCTTCTCTAGACGTTGACCACTGAAGGAGGCTTTCTCTAGTTTCTCACCCTCTTCCCCTAATTTTTTGTGAGTACTCCACAGTGGTTCATGGAAAAGAGCCTCTGAGTGGCTTTTATGCCTGTAGTTCCCAGACGTTCTTCCAGGGTACACCACACCCAGGCTTTAGCAATGCATTAACTATCCTACATGAATTCTTCTTCCTTTTTTTTTTTAAACCATAAATATAATTGTTTAACTTTTTAGTTTTTTTTTTTTTTTTTATTTCAGGATATTATGGGGTACAAATACTTTGGTACATCTATTGCCTTTGCACTGCCCGAGTCAGAGCTACAAGCGTGCCCATCCCCCTAAATTCTTCTTAGCTCGAATAGCGTGTCCTCTTTGAGTGCTCTGCCACAGTGAGTCAGAGTTATGCACCCTTTCTCCTTGGAGAAACATACCTTGCCCTGCTATTCCAGACTACTTAATGGCCCCATTAACTCAGCTCTCTGACACAATTAAGAAAAGTTATGTTATCTGGTCTTTCCTTGTTGTTAAGGGAGAAATAATGCTCTTTCAAGCTTTATACTTTCTAGGCAGATGTAGAATCTTCCAAATAATTTTTGTACTTAATTGTTTTCTTCTTACATGTCTTTCATTTTACCACTGAAGCCATGATAAACTTTGTTTCCTTTTTTTAAGTGAATAGGTAATTATATTATTTGTGAATTTCACTTCATGGTACTAAATTAAATATCCTTTTCTTCAAACACTATTTAAATCGTTTCTATTTGCTAATAATAATATAAAAAAGTCTAATTGTAATAGCTCTGCTACTGGCATGGTGGAGTAAGCTACTGAAACCATTTTTTTCCCACAGATAAGATTTTAACAGTAAAAAAAAAAAAAGAAAAAAGAAAAAACCCCGAGTGCTCTACAGAGTATAAAAAAGTAGGATAATTGTGGAAGGTTGTCAAAATTTGAAAGGAACGAGTTTCTCATTTGTTCAGCTCTATCCTGAAGGCAAGTCACAGTTGGTTACACTGCAGCATGGCTAAAACTTCAGTATACAAGCAGGAAACAATTAAGCAATGTATTTATAAGAACATTTCAATTGCAAAGACATAGAAAAACATAACATTCTTAGTAATAATTTTCCAAAGTGATGTGTAAGACAAAAAATCTCCCCTATTCTAAACACTTCAAAATATTGCTTAGAAAACAAAATACCTTTAGAAATGTGGGTGTATGTGTATATCAAAGAATTCAATATTATTAAGATGTCAATTTTCTTTAATTTTATTGTAAGTTAACATAAATTTAATCAAATCCTAACAGAATTTTTATGATTAAATTGATGAGTTGATTCTGAAATATGGGAAATACAAAGAATATAGAATAGCCAAAGGCAGTTTTTAAAAAGAAGTATGAGTTTGGAAGATTTATTATTATTTTCAGGACTAACTTAAAGCTTTGATAATACAATGTGGCACAAGTATAAGGATAAAGAATCCAGAAATAGATTCACACCTATATGGTCAATCAAGTTTTGACAAAGGTGCCAAGATAATCCAGTGGAGAAAGGAAAGCCTTTTCAACAAATAGTCTTGGAACAACTACTTGTCTGTATGCCAGGAGAAGTAGCAGGAGGAGGAGGAAGCAAATTACAATTGTGAAAGATAAAGTGTTGAGACAGCTAAAGCTATTTTATTAGTTACTGCCTACCTCTCATAGTACAACACTGAACACAAAGTAGATCATAAATCTAAATGTAAAAGCAAAATTAATTAAACTTTTAGAGAAAAACATTGCATTAGACAACAGCTTCCTAGATATGATATGAAATACATTAATCATAAAAAGTAATAACTGACATGTTCGAAATTAAAATATTTTGCTCTTGTAATGATACTGGTAAGAAAAGAGAAAACAGACACTTAAGAGACAGACTTGGAGAAAATATTCACAACACAATATTGAACAAAAGATGTGTGTCCATAATATAGAAAGAACTCTGACAATGAAATGAAAGAAAAGCAATAATCTCAAATTTTCAAAAAAAAAATGTGAAAAATGCATAATTTGGCATTTCACAAAGAAGATGTATGAATGATAAATAAACAAACGAAGGAGATTCTCAACATTATTAGGCAGTTACTAGGGATATGCAAATTAAAACCACAATGTGATACTTCTCTGTAATTACTGAGTGGCTAATAATTAAAAAAAAAACATAATGCCAAAGGCTATCCTGAATATGTAGCAATAGAAACTCTCATATACAGCTGGAGGGAGTGTAAAATGATGTAATTACTTTTGAAAACTCTTTGGACATTTCTCTAAAAGTTAAACATACATTCCTCTATGAACAATCCATTCAACTCCTGGATATTTACTCAAGAAAAATAAAAAACATGCTTTGCACACAAAGATTTTATATGAATGTTTTTAGCAGCATTATTCATTGTATCCAAACATGAGAAACAATCCAAATTTACAAAAGTTGATTGGATAAGCAACTTATGGTATACCCATACCGTTGAATACTATTCTTTGCAAAAATGGTCAAACTACACATACAACAACATGGATGCATATCACAATCATTATGTTGAGTGAAAGAAGCCAGACTAAATAGAATACTGTCTGATTCCATTTTTATAAATTTTTGGAAAATTCACCCTAATGTGTAGTGTCAGACAGCTGATCCGTGGTTTACTCTGTCTGATGGTGAAGGTGGTGATAGATTGCAAATGGGCATAAAAAATCTTTTAGGAGTGAGGAAAACCTATCTCTTAATTGCAGCAGTAGTTTCATGAGCGTATACATCTGTCAAAACATTTTTCTTTCTGAGACAGAGTCTTGCTCTGTCACCCAGCCTGAAGTGCAGTGGCATGACTACAGTTCACTGCAAGCTCCGACTCCAGGCTTAAGTGATCTGCAGGCTCAGCCTCCTGAGTACCTAGGACTACAGGCACATGCCATCATGCCTGGCTAATTTTTTTTTTTTTTGGTAGAGATGGGATCTCGCTGTATTGTCCAAGCTGGTCTGAAACTCCCAGCCTCAAGCGATCCTCCAGCCTTGGCCTCCCCAAGGGCTGGAATTATAGGAGTCAGTCACCGTATCCAGCTAAAACTTACTTAACCATAAATTTAAATGGACACAGTTTCTAGTATATAAGTTATACACTGGTAAAGTTTAGTTTTTAAAGTGTTGAATCCAATAGTGATGAGAACTCCAGGTATAGGTGGAAAACATACAAACAAATGAAAACCACTAACTTTGGGTTAGAAATACCTATACTCTAATAATGAATATTTTAGCAGACAAAATGTGTAATATTCTGAAAATACCTGAGCCTTCTTTTTTCCTTCCATAAAAGGAAGATAACGTCTACCTATCTGAGTTACCCTGAGGCTAAAATGAAACAAAATATGCAAAACATAATACATAGTAGATATTTGCTTCTTCCATTTGATTTTTGAAACGCTATTATTTTTGCTTGTCTTGAATGTTTCTTGTATGTGATTCTAACTGCCTGGAATAGTTCTCCTGCTGTGTATCTACCCTTTCAAATCTCAGCATTTCATTCAATTTGAAAGATTTCTTTTTTTATTTACCATTCACATATTTTTATTGACTGAATATTATTTACTTAAAGCATATGAGCTGCATTATTTTCATGGGGGATTGCCTGAAGTTTAAATCTCGAATTGCATCTGTATACATATATATAAATAAATAAGCGTTTACTGAATAATAAAATTCAAGTGCCAAAGACTACATCATAATGTAATTTCTATTTGAGTATGTGTGGTCAAAGAGCACACTAAATATTAAAGAAGGAACATTTTTATAGAAAAACTGGGTTATAGAAACTGTGACTTCACTTTCTATGAAATCTTAAATGCGTGCTTTCTTTGCCTTCTGACACCTCCAAAATGAGTTCTTAAAACTATTTGAAAAGCCAATTGCGAAAGGGGATATAAGGACTTCAACATGTTAAGCTAAAATATATAAGGAATTTAAATCTTAAAGGCTGATCTGTATCAAAAGGAAGTAATCTATGATTCAGCATCATTTAACTGAACTTCTAAATGTAACAATGCAGAGCTACTGCCTAAGAAACTACTAGGAGACTGAACACCCATGAAAAAGAAATTTTCCTACTTTGCTTTGCTCACAGGCAGGGGACGCTGTCATCTGTAGTTAGGAGATATTCCCATTTAGCAAAACAGTTGTCGTTCTCATAGTAGACCCTAAGGCATATTCTGTCAGCTGAGTGAGACACTTCTTTTTTTTTTTAAATTGCATTCCTATTGTTTCCCTTTCTTCAGAATTGTCTCAATAATCAATGTTTTGTTTTGTTTTGCTTTACTTTTGTTTGTGCCAGTTTCATGGAACATGAGCCTTAACTAAGGATAATGATGACATAACTTCTCTTGATTAATCACTTTGTATATTCTTTAAATAAATCACATTTAGTGCTCACAGATGCTTTAGGAAGTAGATACTGGCTATTCCCTTCACCTCACTTATGAAAGAAGTAGAGCTCAGACATTTTTTTTTTTTTTTTCTTAAGAGGTAGCTTGAAAGCTGGAATTTGATTTTAGGAATATTGATTTCAATGTCTGTATTTTTGCCACTACAGGATCCCAAGGTAAAGAGATTCAGTGAGTACCAGATGACTGAGAAACTGACCAAGGTGTGATCCTGTAGTAAAGAGAAATACATTACCCCAGAAACAAACAAACAAACAAACAAAAGTCAAGTACGTTGGTTGCTCTTTTAAATTGATATTCCTCATTCTGGGCACATATATGGTCTGTGTCCCATTTGCCCAAAGCAGCATCAAGCAGTATAAGAGATTGATAGTTGCCCTGTTATTTCCAGGTTGCGTGCCTGCTGTCTTCTAATACCCCTTTGACATTTTGATGGATATGGGTCAGAAAACTATTGCAAGTCCATAATTTTATTTAGCCATAGGTGGTTTGAGCTTTTTCTGATTCATTACAAGCACATCTGGGTTGATGAGACACTTTCTCTTGGTGCTCAGTTCTCCTAATGTACTTGTGCAAAAGTATATATTTGTGATTCAGGAAAGATGCAATTATTCTTCTTTTGAAGTCATAACAAAGCTGGGGTACGTGGGGTCAGGACCCTGAAGGCTTGTATTCTTTCATCACCTCAAAGTTCTACCTAGACCAAGGAACTCTTATTTAAAGTCCCACCATTCTGTCTACACGAATGTGTAAGTGACCCACTTACTCACTGGGGCTCCTCACTTCTGGTCGAGAAAGATTAAGCTATTCTGACATAAGGTAGCTGCGCAACTTTAGGGAATTCAGTCGTTTGCATAAAATTCAGCCCTTCCAGTGAAACGTAGCTTTTCCTTCTCTGAATAGAGGGGTCGAACTAGAATACATCTAGTGTCATTGTCAAATCTACTGTCCTGAGAGTCTACATTCGTTGTTTTCAAATGAAAAAGGAGGAGTGAGTTCACTTCTGTTTCATCTTTTATATTTGTGATCTTTTTCTTTTCACAAAAATCATTTGCTTTCTGTAAGTTTTGGCTCCTTATTAGTTAATGTCTCTGGCAAAGCTACTAACATGACTACATGTTAAATTATTAGATCTGAAAATTGAAACACACACATGCGCGCGCGTGTGCGTGTCCTAAAATGATAAAATACACTCCCCTGAGCCAAATCACCATCTGTGAGGGTTTTAAGCCACTAAAATGTCTTTTGGAGGGAGGTGAGGGGATAATATTTCTTATCTAGGTTAGAATCTGACCATAATGATTTGATTTGAGTCATTTATCTAATAAGTCTTTATTCAAAGAAGAAAGGAATCAAAGTAATATAGTGGTTAAATGCTTGGCTTTGTAGTTGGATAGGTGTGTTCAAATTTGGTTTCCACCCATTACTGATAATAATGTCTTCACAGCCTTGTCATAAGAAGTAAATGAGATAAATGTGTATAAAATACCTGATGGCTATTTTTTATTACTACTACCATCTCTTTGCATAAGAGCATGGGCTTGGGCAGGTCATCGATCCTCTCATCCCTCAGCTGTTTACGTGACGGACTCAGTGAGGAATTCCACAGACCCATGGCACAGAAGTACCACAATTAAGCCAGATTTTATTTTGATTATTATGAGTATCACTCCATTCCCTTGTCTGGAAAGTAGTAAAATAAGCCCCAGTTGAACCATATTACAAGACAGTGACTTTCATCCTGGACACAAAGTTAGTAAATGCCTAATGTGTTTGAGCAGATCATATCTAGGGACAGAAAGCTATGGCCAATAATAAATGGTCTTGATAGAATTATAATTATTATATATTCATGAATAAGAAACAATAAACTTTTCTTCCTCATGCAGCTAGAAACAAACAAAACAAAAAAAAAGAAGCAATATTCCATTGCTATATATATACACATATATATATATATTTTTGATGTACATATTCATTTTCATGTAGGATTATACAGTGCTATGCCCACAAACAGGGCCAGCACACATTATTAATTTAATAAATCAGCATTCTTCCATTTTCTGTGGAAAGAGTACATTAATGTTCACTTTCATAGACACTGGGGGCATTCACAAATTCCCTCCTCCTTCTAGGCAAAGAGTAGACTATGAAGTTTGGTATGGATTGAACCTCTTTGAAATTAGGTGTGGATTTATGACATGCTTTGGCAAATCTGAGCACATGTGATATATCCTTCCGCATGGAACCTTGAAGTAACAGTATGTCAGCTGTGTTCTGCTGTGTCTCTGCTATGGCAATCATGGCATCACCCGTCGAAATGAACATTCGTTTCATGGCTCTTTCTGATTCCTGCATAACCACTCTGCTCAGAGCCCTCCTGTTGACCCAGGGGTATATATTAATATAACCTGATGGAGAAATATGTGTTTACTGTGTTAAGCCATTGGGATTTGAGGCTAGCAGAGTCATGCCTGTCCTGGGGTATATAGTCCCCAAATTAATTGTCGGTGTGTTTGACTTTCCTCATTTTCCTACTTTTACAAGCCCTCCATTAGTTCTTCATTGCATGAAGAATAAAATCCATGTATCTTGATACGGCCTACATTACTCTGCCTAAATTCCTCTGAATCTGTACTTATTTCAAAATAAAAAGTTTTTAAAAATCAACATCGGGTGTTTAATAATCAAAGGATGTAGAGTCCAGTTTATTTCCATACACTATAGTAGAGTTCACATTTGAAATTGAATTGAAAACTGAATTGAATTTCTGCCCAATTTTGTTGTGAACTTAAAACTGCTCTAAAAAATTAGTCTACTTAAAAGGGAAAAACATCGAATTGGAAATTTTCAGTTCCTTTGGTTCAATATTTTAGCTAATTTCCTATCTGAGAAAATTCACAGGGATTTCTTCTTCTGCATGCACAGCCATGTTCCACTGTAACCACTTAACTCTTACTCATTAGATTTCAGTTTAAATGCCATTTCCTCAAAAAACAATTCTGTGTCACTCAGATTTTTTAGTTTTCTTGAATAGTCATTCTCACTGTACCTACCATGCATTTTACCTTTGTAACATACATCGTCATTGTAATTAAGTAACAATAGCTGTCTCTTATAATATCGGACTGCACCTGTTTTCTTGGGCACTGATGGGTGCCCATTATCTGACAAGTGGGTAGCATTTAGTAGGTCTATAATAAAAGTTTGTCAAGTAAATGAATGAGTTAGACTTTTTCTTATACAGAATTAAATGTGGAAATACTTTGAGAATTCAACAAGAAAACTGTAAGCATCAGTATAGTTACTGGTACTAAGTAACTTTTAAAATGGAGCACACTGTTTTCTAAGAAGAGTTGTATAACGAGACAAGGCTGGAAGAGAATTTAGAACATTGCTTTAAAAATTATGCCTTCATTTAATTGCAGATAACATTACAGGCTTATTATAAGGACATGATATGGTCAAAATCATAATTTAGGACATTCACTTCAACCAAAATATGCAGATAAGAACACAGGAATCCTAAGACAAGTTGACCAAGTAGACTTTAAGTACATAGAAGGGGGTGAATACTTATTCTATATTCAGTTTCATATTTGTAGAAACAAGCACAGGACCTGCACAGAGGAGGTAATCAATAGATATGTGTTGAATGAATAAACAAGTCCATGTTTGTAGACAGGGCCTGAGGTCTGAGAATTGAATCAGGGTTCTCGCTGTGAAACTGTATTGGGAGGAAGGGAAGTATGGGATAGAATATAAAGTGGTTCTTTACCAAAGCACGTTAGCTTCCCTGCTCATTTTCAGGTAAAATTTGTACTGAACTATCCTGATAAATAACTCAGCTTTGTTACAATCCCGAAGATCCAAAGGTACAGAACCTTGATTATCTGCACCTAGGATGATAGGAAGGGCAAACATCCTTCAACTTTAAATTACCATTTGAGTAACATCAGTATGTGGTAAACAAGCTACTAGTCTCCAAAATTTTAACTGTGACTTGCTTTGCTAGAGAGCTTCTGAGGCCGACACACAAAAGAGTTATCAACAACGTCAAGCTGTCCAGGAATTTGTCTCACTCTCTGACAAGTGGCTTTCGTTTCTTTTCTTTTTTTTTTTTTTTTTCCAAGAGTATTAAGCCTCCTTTGCAATAAAAAAGTGATTCAAAGCTAGGCTTTTGGAAGAGGATTCTATTTTATTTTATACAGAAAGAAAGGCTGTAGTCTAATTTAACATAGTTTTGTTTATATTTTTATATTTTTCTCTTTTCATAAGAGAAGAAAATACAGGGAAAATTTCTATCCATTAAAGGTTTTAGGAATTGTGGTTAAAAGTTTCATGGTTAAAGAACAAATAATCACAGTATTCACAAAAACAAAATTCAAAATAATAAAATAACACTGGAAATTTAAAGATAGGTCATAAATGTATATAGCAGTTATATTTTAAAAATAAGAGCAGATAATGGGCTTCATTTCAATAAATTTGAAAACTAAGACCAAAGGGACAATTTTCTAGAAACATAACTTACCATAATGACATAAGAAGAAATGTAAAACCTGAATAGTCCTAGGATTATTACAAAAACAGAATTATAATTAGTAATTAAACATTCATTCATATGACCAACCAGGTTCAAATATTTTCCAGTGTCATAATAAGTGTGTATAATAATTGTGTCATATAAAAAATCTTTCAAATTGAAAACAAGGGGAATAATTTCACCTCATTGTCTATGACTAGAGTTATTTCGTACCAAACTACAAAGTAAAGTTCCATCTCTCCGCCTCCATGCCAACATTTATTGTTTTGGGACTTTTTGATAAAAGCCATTCTCACTGGACTTAAGTGATATCTTAGTGTGGTTTTGATCGGCATTACCCTGATGATTAGAGATATTGAGCATTTTTTCATATGTTTGTTGGCCATTAGTCTATCTTCTTTTGAAAAGTTTCTGTTAATGTCCTTTGTCCACTTTTTAATGGGGTTGTTTGATTTTTTTCTTGCTGATTTGCCTGAGTTCTATGTAGATTCTAGTTAGTCCTTTACCAGATGTGTAGCATGCAAATATTTTCTCCCATTCTGTAGGTTGTCTATTCACTCTAATGATTGTTTCCTTGGCTATGCAGAAGCTTTTAAATTTGATCAGGTCCCATTTATTTATTTTTGCTGTTGCTGTGATTGCCTTTGGGTTCTTCTTTGTATATTCTTTGCCTAGGCTGATACCTATAAGAGTTTTTCCGACATTTTCTTCAAGAACTCTTATGGCTTCATGCCTAAGGTTTAAGTCTGTTATCTACTGTGAGTTGATTTTTGTGAGTGGTGAGAGGTGCAGATCCTATTTCAATCTTCTATGTGTGGCTATCCAATTTTCCCGGCACCATTTATTGAATAGGTATTCTTTTCCCCGATATATGTTTTTGTCTTCTTTGTCAAAGATCGCAGAGCAATATGAGGATGGTTTTGTATCTGGGTTATCTTTGTATTGCTCTTTTAGTTTCTATTTTGTTTAGTTCTGTTCTGATCTTAGCTATTTCTTTCCTTCTACCAATACTACGTTTGGGTTGTTCTTGATTTTCTTTCTCCTTGAGGTGTACCATTACATTGTTTATTCGAAATATTTCTACTTTTTTGGTGTAGGTGGTTATCGATATAAACTTACCTTTTATCACTGTTTTTACTGTATCACATAGGTTTTTGTATGTTGTGTTTCCATTTTCATGTCTTTCAAAAAATTTTCGATTTATTTCTTAATTTCTTTATTGACTCATTGGTTGTTCAGGAGTGTGTTGTTTATTTTATATTTATAGTTTCCAGTGTTCTTCTTGTTACTGATTTCTAGTTTTATACCATGGCATTCTGAGGAGATACTTGATCTGATTCTGATTTTTAAAGATTTGCTAAGACTTTTTCTGTGGCCTAACATATAGTCTATTTTGGAGAATGTTCCACATGCCTATGAGAACAATGTGTATTCTGCAGCTGTTGTATGATGTTGTAGCTTTGTAAATGTCTGTTAGGTCTATTTGGTCTGTAGTGCACATTATGTATGGCGTTCGCTCATTGATTTTCTGTCTAGATGATCTTTCCATTGCTTAGTGCGGAGCACTGAAGCCCTTGACTATTATAGTTTTAGTGCCTATCTCTCTTTTTATATTTAATAATATTTGCTTTATATACCTATGTACTCTGGTGTTGGATTTATATGTATTCGCAATTGTTATATCGTATTGCTTGACTGATTTATCATTATCTAATGACCTTCTTTGTATCTTTTTATGTTTTTTGACTTAAAGTCTATTTTGTCTGAGGTAAGTGTAATTACTGCTCCATATTTTTGGTTTCCATTTGTGTTTGAAAATAGCCAATGGTTGTTTCACCTCAGGGTAAAGACACAGATTGAGGGGAAAAAAGTAATAAATAAACAAATTGCTGGGAGTAGAATTCCATTTTAGTATGACAGAGACAATGGAGAAAAGGAAAGATAAAATGCAGATAGAAAAGCAGTGCCACAAGCTTCTGGAGAGTTGAAGTCATGTGTTATTTTTTTTTTAACGCTTCTCAAGATCAGCGGATGAGAGAACTCTAGAGCTATGAAGCATGTTAATCTACCCTGAAACCCTCTACTGGTCTAAGAAAAAGAAAAAAAAAAACAACACAAAAAACAAAAAACAGCTAAGTCCACTTATACATGACAATGCAAAAGGATTACACTTTGATTGTGTACACCTGTGGTCCCCAACCTCTGGGCCATAAACCACTAACAGTCTATGGTCTGTTAGGAAACAGGCTGCACAGCAGGAGGTGAGTGGCTGCAAGCAAGAGAAGCTGCATCTGTATTTACAGCTGCTCCCCATAACTCCCATCACTGCCTAAGCTCCGCCTCCTCTCAGATCAGCAGCGGCATTAGATTCTCACAGGAGACTGAACCCTACTGTAAACTGCACATGCGAGGGATCTAGGTTGCACACTCCTTATGAGAATCTAATGCCTGATGATCTGAGGTGGAGCTGAGGCAGTGATGCTAGCGCTGGGGAGTGGCTGCAAATACAGATTATCATTAGCAGAGAGGTTTAACTGCACAAAGGCCATAAGAAATCATTTGCTTGCAGATTTATATCAAAACCCTATCAGTGAGTGGCAAGTGACAATTAAGCTACATCTGGTGGCAGACTTTAAGTCAGAATCTGACACTTACTTTAGTCTGTGCATGGCCTGCCCATTATTTTATTTACCGCTTCCATCTGCACCTCTTTCCTGCACTGCACACTTGTCTAAGTCACAGTGTTGGTAAGCCCACAAGCTAACCCTGGCAAAAATGAGTAAAAAACAAGCATCACTAGAGAGCTTCTTCAAAAATGGGGAAAGACCCAATGATGACACAGCAGAGGATTCTAAGACTGCCAACAAAATAAAGTTGCATTTAAAAGCAAATTCCAAGAGTATTACTTAAATTATGGGTTCATTGCAATAGGTGATTCATATTCTCCAAGCCCTCTTTGTATAATACATGGTGACCAGCTATCCAACAAAGCCATGAAATCTTCAAAACTGTTTCGACACATGGAGACCAAGCACCCTGCATTAAAAGATAAGACTTTGGAATTTTTCAAAAGAAAAAAAACATGAACATGAAGAACCGAAACAATTATTGAAGGCCACCACTTCATCAAATGTGTCTGCACTGAGAGCATCATTCTTAGTGGCTAACCACGTTGCTAAAGCTAACAAGCCCTTACTAGTGGTGAGGAGTTGATCCTGCCTGCTGCTAAGGACATTGGCCATGAATTTTTAGGAGAGGCTGTAGTTCAAAAGGTGATGTGTGTTCCTCTTTTGGCTAGCACCATAACTAGACGTCTTGATGAAACAGCAGAGAATATTGAGGCACAATTGTTAGAAAGGATTAATGAGTCACCATGGTACGCAATCCAAGTTGACAAATCTACCAATGTTGACAACAAGACAACAATGCTTGTTTTTGTCTGACATATTTTTCATGAGGATGTGCATGAGGATATGTTATGTGCATTTTTTTTGCCAATCAATACCACAGCTGTGGAACTACTAAAGTCTTTGAATGATTACATATCAGGAAAACTGAATTGGTCATTTTCTGTTGGTATATGCATGGACTGCGCTGCTGCCATGACTGGATGACTTTCTGGTTTCACTACTCGGGTCAAGGAGGTCCTTCTGTATGTGAGTCTATGCACTGTGTCATCCATAGAGAAATGCTGGCTGGCCAAAAAATGTCACCTGAACTAAACATTTTTCAAGATGTGATTAAAATTATCAACCACATTAAAGTACATGCCCTTAACTCACGTGTGTTTGTGCAGCTCTGTGAAGAGAAGGACACAGAGCACACACATCGTCTCTTATCCACAGAAGTGGGATGGCTTTCTAAAGGTAGATCACTGGCCAGAGTTTTGAGTTACAAAGGCTGCTCCAGAGATTTCTTTTAGAAAAACAGTCATCACTGGCAGCACATTTCAGTGACACAGAATGGGTCGCAAAACTTTCTTACTTGTGTGACACATTCAACCTGCTCAGTGAACTCTGTCACTTTGGGGGAGAACGACGACTGTGTTTAAGTCGGCAGATAAAGTGGCTGTGTTCAAAGCCAAACTGGAATTATGGGTGTGACTAGTGAACATTGGGATTTTTGACATGCTTCAAACATTAGCAGAGATTTTAAAAGAGACTGAGCCAGGGCCTTATTTCTCCAAGATGGTGCATGATCGCCTATCTCAGCTTTCAAAAGAGTCTGAGCATTGCTTCCCAACCACGAAAGACCCCCAAACTAGGGTGGAATGGATTTGTGACCCATTTGTGAATAAAGCGGGCCAATCGACTTTGTCCGTGCTAGAAGGGGATCAACTGCTTAAGATCACAAATGACAGTGGCCTTAAAAGTATGTTTAAGACAACATCAAATCTCTATATATTCTGGATTAAAGTCAAGGAAGAATATCTTGAGATTGCCGCAAAAGCACGGAAAAGCCTGCTTCCATTTTCTAACATCCTATCTTTGTGAAGCAGGGTTTTCTGCAGTGATAGTAACCAAAACGAGATTACAGAGTAAACTGGACATAAGCAACACACTTTGGATGCCACCATCTCCCATCACCCCCAGATGGGACCATCTAGTTGCCAGAAAACAGTCTCAGGGCTCCCACTGATTCTGCATTATGGCGAGTTGTATAATTATTTCATTATGTATTACAAAGTAATAATGATAGAAATAAAGTGCACAATAAATGTAACACTCTTGAATTATTCTGAAACCATCTCCATCCCCCACCCCTGGTCCGTGGAAAAATTATCTTCCATTAAACCAGTCCCCTGTGCCAAAAAGGTTGGAGACTGCTGCATGGTATTGTTGCATTTTAAATTTACACAACTGATTTTCCACAAGGGCCCCAAAACATTTCTGTTAAATATAAGGCAAAAATAATATTAAAGAGAAGAATAATACCCCTCCAGATAATGAAGTTATGCCCAATGTAAACACCCACAACAAAGATGAAATTGCAATATTTCAAAGGGAGAGAAAAAATGTAAAAAAGTAAATTAGAAGATTTGAGAGGACAGGATAAGTTCAAATTAGAAAAAAAAAAAACTCAGAAATTATGCGATTAGAGTAAGGAAGCTTTACAAAGATAGCTTGCAAAATTTAGGAATGGATTAGAATAATTTTAAAAATAATTTGAGATAGAAGACTAAATTTTAAGAAAAGATGAGTACAATAGCAAAACATCACTGTAGATAAGAGTTTGGGGGAGGGAGGAGAGAGAATGGAATGGACAACAATTTTAAAAATTTAAAGGAAACAAGGGTCTAGATGCAGAAAGTAACAAGAGACAGTCATTCTCAGTCTAACAACCAAAGTAAGCTGGATAAATAAAGAACTGGTTACAAAAAATGCCCAGTGAACTAAATTCCAAAAAAATCAGGAGTCCTTCACCAGAGAGAAGCAACCTAAGTTGTCTTTACCTCTGTTGCAATTGCAAGAAGAGGAATCCAGCCATAGACAGGGGAGAGAGAAATGAGCCTAGCTTCTTATGAAATACATATGACCATATGTGATCAAGTGTGACAGATTACAATAGTGAAGAGCCTGTTTGCCATGGATATTCACTGAATGCTCAGGAAGGGCACCCCAGAAGCAATTCCAGAGGAAGACAATTGAGAAAGAGCACCTAGGGATACATGGGGCTTCCAGCAAGTTCAGGTCATCCACAATCTGCAAACAGAGTGGAGCTATGCAAAATCCATTAGATGCACTCTGGGATTAAGGCTAAAGGTGAGACAGAAGAGCTGAGAGCCTTTTCCTCCCACTCTGAAACTTCAGTACTGGAGGGCTGAAAGAAATCCTTCCATGGCATTGGCAAACCAGATTGTCACAGAAGCTAGGGCTGCTGCTCTGAGAAGGTCCAGGGGTGAGACAGCGCTGTAGGACTTCACTAGGCAAGATAGGCAGAGAATGGGGATGCAGACCCAGAAGGACTCCTCAGGGACCACAGAGGAGATAAGAGCAGGGAAAGAAAACAGCAAGAGATCTCCAGCAGTCCTAGACAGCACAGTCTCAGCAGTGAAACAGGCACCTTTGCCACCTGCCTTTCAGATTCTAGTCCCAGTTAGGGAAAGGTCCTGGTCTACCTAACTTATTTTAATGAAGTCTACCAAAGTCTGCAGCACAATTCAGTCAGATCCAGCTCCCTTAAAAATCAAATTCATTTGGTTTCTACACTTGTGGCATGATGTAAGAAATGGTGTGTCCTATTCTGGAGGTAAATATTATTTATTTTGGTTTCTGGTCTTTTTTTAAGAAAAAAAAGTCGTGCAATTAAAAATATACTATATAGAGAATGTATCCTCATTTGATGTTCATGTGGAACGTTTACTCATTTCAAGGAAA
This sequence comes from Indri indri, assembly GCA_004363605.1. Classification (NCBI taxonomy): domain Eukaryota; kingdom Metazoa; phylum Chordata; class Mammalia; order Primates; family Indriidae; genus Indri; species Indri indri. Next base: position 70,434 of record RJWJ010002211.1, read on the forward strand.
TATTATTTAAATGATTTTCAAGAAAAAAAAAAAAACTCAATAAATTCCAGGGTAGAAAAGTAGCATTCTCTGACCACAACGAGAAATCAATTTAAAATAAAAAGAGAATAACTTTCCATATTGAAATAAACATAATAAGCAATTAATATTAAGCAACTCCTGAGTTAAAGGGTAAATATAAAAGAATCGTGGAATTAATTCAAAATAAGAATAATAAAAACAGGACACAAAAGATTATGTGAAATGTGTCTAAAACAATTTTGAGTAAAAAATTATAGTATTGGCCGGGTGCGGTGGCTCACACCTGTAATCCTAGTACTCTGGGAGGCCGAGGCAAGGGGATTGCTTGAGGTCAGGAATTCTATACCAACCTGAGCAAGAGCGAGACCTGTCTCAACTAATAATAGAAAAAATTGGCTGGGTATGGTGGTGCACACCTGTATTCCCAGCTACTCGGGAGGCTGAGGTAGGAGGATCACTTGAGCCCAGGAGTTTGAGGTTGCTGTGAGCTAGGCTAATGTCACGGCACTCTAGCCCAGGCAACAGAGGGAGACTCTGTCTCAAAAAAAATTAATTATAGTATTAAATACCTATGTCAATAAAAAGGCAAAAATTAAATGAATTAACTGTCCAATTCAAAAACCTAGGAAAATAATGGCAAAGTAAATGAAAAGAAAGCTGATAGAAAGCTTAATAAAGATAGAAGTAAATGAGTTAGAAAACTGATACACACTAGAAATAAATGCCAAATATAGTTTCCTTGTAAACTCTATGTCATGCTTCCAAAAGAAAAAAATAATATGTAGATTAAATAATTTTGTTGAAAAACCAAAAGTAAACTCCATATAGAGAAAATATAAGCAGACAAATTACCATAGAGTAAATAATGTAAAGAGCTCTTTTCCAGAAAGCACCACTCTCAATTAACTTCATCTAGGAATTTTACCAAGTTTTTAAAGATCAGATACATTTAATGCTACATAAATTTTTCCAGACCAATGAAAAAGGACAACCTCTAAATGGGCTTTATAATATGGATATAACATTGATTTTATACGTTGTACAAAATTGCTAAGTTACAAATACATTTGCTTATAAATATTAATGCAAATATCTTAAATATGGCACTAGAAAATACAATCTAATAGCACACAACATGTAATAAAAGATAAAACAATAGCACTTAATTTTAGTAATGCATGTGTGGTTCAAAGGCAGAAAGGCCATGAATATGGCCATAAATAATGTCATATAAATAGAGCTTAAAAGAAAAGTTATATGATTATCTCCAGTGATGTAGAGAAGGCATTAGCCAAAATTTAGCACATATAATGATAAAAATACACTCAATAAAATATGACTTAATGGACACATCATTAATGTGAAAAAGTGTACATCTTAATCAATAAACAAGCACTTTACTTAAAAGGAAAACATTATAAGCTTTTACATTATAGTCAAGAAAAGACAAACTTACCTTTGTGGCTGTCTCATGGTGACAAGGAGAAACAAACAAACAAAAAACAGAGTATAAGATCTGATATTTTAAGTTAGAAACTTTGGAGATCTACGCTCTAATAGCATATGAATCAGAAGTAGACGTCGTCTTAGGAAAACTACAAACTGGGCTAGGGCAGCACAGGGTATGGCTGATTTAAGGTCATCTGCTGTCACTTTTTGGGTCTGGTAGAGGATATGGTGAAGCCTCCAGGGAAATTAATAATATCAAAACCTATAAACTGTCAAAATGCATCCAAGATGAAATAACCTGAATAGTCCTATGTATATTAAAGAAATTTAATTTGTAGTTTAAAATCTCCCCCATAGAAGTCTCCAGGCCACATAGCTTTACTGGTGAATGATACCAATTATTTAAAGAAGAAATAAGACCAATTCTACACAGTCTCTTCCAGGCAACAGAAGTAGAAAGAACACTTCCCAAAAGCATTGCCCTGACACAAAATCCAGACAGGATATGGCAATTAAAAAGCAAAAGCAAACTACAGACCATATTCCTCCAAATATAGAAGCAAATCTTCAATGAAATATGAGCAAATTGAATCCATTGATATAGAAAAAAGAAAACTGCATTATCACCATGTGGTACTTAACTAAGGCACAATTTTGTTTCATTTTTTTCTAAAATCAATCAATGTAATTTATATTATTAAGAAAAATAGAAAAACATACAAATATGCTAATACCTGCAAAAAATCATTTGGCAAAATTGAGCACCTATTATTCATGAAAAACTTCCATCAAATTAGGAATAAAATGGAATTTCCTGAATTTGCTAAAGGGCATCTAACAAACTCTATAGCTAATGTTATACTTAATGATGAAAGATAATAATTTCTAACTAAAGTCAGGAAAAGAGAAGGATTCCTTCTTTAACCCCTACTAGTCAACATTGTCCTAGAGACCTTACTCAGTGCAATAAGGCCAGAAAAATACAAGACATTTGGATTGAAAAGGAAGAAGTTAAACTAATAAATACATTTTCACTTTGCTGTCTGTAAGTGAAGAATATCTTACCTCTATTGTAGGGAATCTAGCAGAAATTAAAAACCTTTAGAATTAATAAGTCATTCTAACAAGGTTGTAGGATACAAAGTCATGACAAAATCAATAATATTTACATGCATGAGCAACAAGTAAAAATGAAATTTGAAGTACAGCTTCATTTGTTGTGGGAATATAAGAAAACTATTTTAAAAGACACTTCACTGAAATGGAAAAGTGAATAGCAAACATAAACATGAAATATGCTAAATCTCAATAATCAGGGAACTACAGATTAAAGCCTTTATGACATTATTATACACCCACTGGAAAGCAAGGACATGAATGTCTGATAGTACTAAGTGTTGGTGAAGAACTGAAATAGTGGGGACACCTATACAATGCTGGAGGCAAGTCAATTAGAAAAAAATACTTTGGAAAATAATTTGACCTTACCTAAGAAAGCTGAACATTTGCTTTCCATTCGTAGGTATGTGCCCTAAGGAAACCCTGTATGCATGTGTCAGTGGACACTTGTAAGGAGTTTTAGAAAAGCATTGTTCGAAATGGTCCAAAATGAACAATTTAAATGTAAAATAAATAAAATAAACAAACTATAGTCTAGCCATACTCTTTGAAATAACAACAAAAATGACTGAATTACAGCTGTAACTGCCAACGTGGATTAAATATATAGCGTTGAGGAAAATAAATGAGTAATAGGAGAACACACACCATATGACTATATTTATATAAAGTACCAAACCCGGCTATTTAAAATGATATTTAGTATATGGATATATACATAGGTGATAAAATTATGAAGTTAATAAATGTCATTATTATTACAAAAGTCAAGATAGTGGTTACACTTATGGGGAAAGAAAGGTTCGGATCCAGACAGAGCTTATAAGAAGCTCCTAAATAGTGGCAATTTTTTAACTTGGCTGATGCTTCTGTAGCTTTTATTTTATTACTGTTTTAAACATATATGTTTTATGAACTCTTCTGTATTCATTAGAATATATTAATATTTCATTAGAAAGATTTCCAAGTACAGATTTTAAAAAGAGAGTAATATCACTTGCTATCAAGTTAACCTCAAAGTTTATTTAATTAATATAGAATGGTTTAGATAGCCGAATGGAGTAGTTGGTAAATTGGCCTCCTTTTCATAGAAGAAATAAGTATAAATAGTATTTAAAAATAAGAATATATTTTTAAAAACCGCCTATGAAACTGGGACTTTGTGTTTAATTGTCCTCTTTGAACTATCAATGTTAAATAAGAATAACTTTGTGCCATCTCCAACTCAGAAAATCTCCCATATTTTTCTACTGGGGAGACGATGCCATGTCTTAATAAGGATAAAGGGGAAAACCAACGTTATCTGGCCCCCAAGACAAACACCCATCTCTCCCCCACACAGAAAATAGAGATATCTCATCCAGAAAAGACCAGCCAAAGGCTATATATTTAAGAATCACACTACTCATTGTTACAGGCAGACTACTAAGTCAGAGGAAAAGCGAAACTGGGTTAAGGCAATTTGTTCACATAGATATTATGGTAGCTCGACAAGGACTTATTGAGCACCTGGAGATGCAATGCCAGGAATGGCAGGAAAAACATGCCACGATCCGTGTCTCAAGGAGCTCATAGGCTGATCAAAAAGGAAGTATTTAAAAATATAATTGCAATATCTATAAACACAATAAATGAAGCATGCACTCCATGCAAGAGCACCAGTGAGTAAGAAGGAATAGACTTTATTCAGAAAGAAAATTATGAGCCAACCTGAAGAATGATGCATTTGGAGTTTCCCAGGTGGATGAATGTGGCATTGTTTAATAATATTATCATGATCATAATATCATAAATAGCAGAAATGATCATGGAATTGTTTAATAATAGTACAAAGACTGTAATATCAGTGATAACAGAAGTAACATTTCATTTATATTCTTTTTCAGTTTTCAACTATCAAATATGAGTGTTGCATGTTAAAAAAAAAAAAAAGCTTTCTATTTCTCCATTTTCTCAACATGCATTGAGAGCTGTCTGTGTACTTCAGCTGTAGCAATGACAAAAACATGGCTCCCGGCCAGCCTCGCAGTTCTCACAGACCAGTAGTAATGATTCCGTACATTTCATTGTCAGTTCCCTCATAGTTTTGTTTTCCTATTTTCACCCTCACACTCCATTTACATCTTCTCAGTGGGAGAAAAGTCCCTTTATAAGTATAGTGTAGGAACTCCTTTGCTCTTAAACTGGTTCACAGAGGCTACAAATTAGCCTTTCTTTATAGAAAATTTGGCCTCATAATAATAACTCCCTTTATAGAGGCCTCAGAAAGGCTTTTGCCTTTCCATGTGGTGTTCAGAGATTAATGGGAATGGTGTCCACATATTTGTGTTACTGCCAGACTACGCCACTTATCTGAAGCCAGTGTCAAGACCCCATGACGATTAATCACCTCTCCAGTCCCTGAAATAAAATCTGCATTGTATACTTCTTGGACTGAGGACGGGAAAAAAGGAATGGTGTGGTTTGGGGCTGCTTCTCATCATTAATTTTCAATTATGATTGCAAGAGCCATCCCAGTTAAGCCTCACGTTGGAGGGCAGGGGGTAAAAAAGCCCCCAGGGAAGACTAATAAGGGCCACATGGAGGGGGGAAAAATCTGGGACTTATAAACCCTTTTCTTTTTGGAAGGGAAAAATAATACACAACTTATAAAATTCCTCACAGGGCGGTATAAAATATATCCAGGCTAATTGGGAAAAGTCACATAAAGGACAAAACAAGAAGGCTTTTTTAAAGATATTAATAAAAGTTACTGAGCCACATCTTTGCTTAGAGCTAAAATTGTTCACCCAACTTCACAAGTTAAGATAATTATTTGCACTTAAAAAAATAATTTTATGACTACTTCTTCAGTTCTACTGACACTTCAGCCAAAGAAAAATGTTTCCTAGTCTGTAGAGGCCTGTTTGGGAGTCCTCCTGGTATGGAAGGAGTAAGTACAGAAGATCTATTCTTAAAAGGAAAAAAAAAAAAACATCAGGCACCCTCCTTAGACCCAAAGGAACCTGAATAATGAAAAACTAACTTTATGTGTGGTGTTCTTTATGTTGGAAATGACTTTTACATAGAATATTCTTGTATCACAACATTTTATGTTGTCAGTTTTATATGAATCTCATTTTTCAACAAAAGTAATTAAAAATCAAGAAACAAAATCACATGCTCTGTATTATAAGTTAAAGGTGGCATAGTTAGATTTTGGTCTCCTGAGTCTAAGCACTCACTTTTCATGGCATTTTGATGCCTTTGAATCTTTAGGGACTGAAAATTGAAGCGTTTTTATGGATTATACTTTTTATATGAGTATGAAGATATTACTTTTAACAGAGAAAGTCATCATACACACACACATATGCCATATCGTATTGGATAGTGACTTTTCAATTGTTCTTCCCATACAATCCCCATCCCCACTTTCTTATTTCATTTTATTCTTCCTTGAAGAATAATTATTAAGTATGTTTTGGATGGGGCAGTACCTATTCCCACTGCAAAAGCTCTGTAGGTGAATTCATTCTTTTCCTACCTGGGTTTAGCCAATCACACATTCTGTCTAAAGATGTTGAATCTTGAGTGACCAAAAGAAGGACCAGAGTCTCTAAAACATGATCTTGGTTGTTGTTATCCCTACCTAACTTCTAGTGCAAAATCTTGGATTTTGTCATTTCACCATTTTATCCTTTTATTGGCCCATCAATTCAACAATTCCTTGATATTCTTCCAATACATTCCCTGGTTGCCTGAGAAATCAACATTCAGCTTCTGTGTCTTACAATCATGAATGTGCCTGATCTAGGCATGTTCTTCTGCAGCCTTGAATATTCATGGCATATGAAGACACTAGCTTGATGCTAGCACTTGTGATTTTAGATCTAATATAAGAAGTTAATATCTTTCAGATATGAAATTAAGTCTTAAGACATTGGAAATAGATGGGATAAATTTCTAAAACATCTCTTGGAACTATGATGCAATGTTCATGTGCTAAACACTGGAATATTGATGCCATTGTAACACTTTTATGAGGTGTTTCCTCCTTTATCTCTGGCTAGCTCAGGGCATACACAGCATATACTTATATGTATATATACTAGTTCAAATAAGCAGTTAATATTGGCTGAATAAGGTAAAAATTTAAGGTCAAGAAGACATCGAAGGTTTTTAATATTCGTATTTGAAGATTGCAATGCATGAAGTGTAAAATAAACAAGTTATTTCTCTTTCTTATTCATCCCAGTTGTGAGAAACTTTCTGCTGCTGAATTATGTTGACATGTCTTTTTAATTGCAAACTAGTTGGTAAATCTTATAATAAAAGTATAATAGATTAATAATGTTTCATGAAAACAGTTTTCCCTTGATTAAGACTTTAAAATAAATTCTAGGCCTGAAACAGTTAACTTTATCTGATTTTCCCATTCCAGATTTCAGTTTGATGTAGATGTCTGATTTTTGAGTAATAATTCTGGCTCGGGAGATGAAAATGGTATATTTTATGAAAAATGATCCTGTGTTTGTGGAATTTTCATCCTTATTTTCAAGGCTCATTATTACTCTTATATTGTTAAGTCTTTGTCACCAAATGTGCTTTTATAGTAGTATAATACCAAAGTAAAACCACTGGAGAACAGTAGATTTACGTAATAAGCGTGCTAGAGGAAATCCCTCATTGAGTGGCAAAAGCATGTGTTAAATTTCAAGTTCTATGAGAGTGACACTAGCTTTTATTTATAATGACAGCTACTTATAAGATGGGGAGACAAACTAGATTGAGAATTTCCTGATGCTTTTGCTCTGAAGATCATGAGGCAGGAAGAAACCTAGATTTAGACATTGAAGTAGAAAATATGCATTTGGTTTCCCATTTACTGCTGGGGGTAAGTGTAGAGGTTGACTGGTCAAGGTGCTTTTTGGAGTCAACATGGGCCTGAATATGAAATCAAACATGCCCTACCTCCATTCCTGGAAATACACCGATAAGAACTTATTTGTCTTGACAGTTAATTTAGATTTGCATAAGCAAGAATAAATTTCTTGAGTGAGAAAGGGCATATGAAAGGAAAAAGCACAATAATTGTTTTTATTTTAATTTTTTATTTTATACCTTAAAAATTCATAGGAAGACTGGCAGGGAGGAGGGAAGGGTAAATTTAGAGAAGGGGGAAAAAGGAAAGGAAATCAAAGGAAAGACAAGGAAGGAAAGAGGGAAGAAAGGGAAAGGAGCTAAATGACTAAATGCCTAAGTATCAAGTAATATGGAACACATACTGAATTCTGGCTGCCCAGATTCAAATCATGATCTCAGTGTTACAAGCTAGGTGACACAGGGCAAACTACTTCACCTGCTGGAGACTAAGTTTAATCATCTGCAATATGGATCTAATATGGCAGCTACATCACAATGTTGTAATAAGGATTATAAAAGTTGAAATAAGTAGAGTTTAGAATAGTGCTTGGCAAGTTGTATGTTTTGTTTGTTATTATTAGTGTAGTTTCTGAAACCCTGGTGACTGCCTCAAGTGCTTCTTTGGACACTCAAGGCAGTGACAGAACTGAGCTGGGGGCCACGAGTACCTCCTCCCCTCTAGTTTGCCCACAGGTCAACAGTACCTTCACAGCAAAGGTGGTAAACAAAAATCCCCCTCTGCCATTGCCTGCCTTCCCACGTATACTGTATTCTTCTGCTTCTTTGCAAAATCTTTCTTTTAGAGACATCTGACCTTCCTTGAAGAGCCTTGGCTTCTGTTCAGAGTAGAATTGTGCCGCCTCAAATTTGTACATTGACCCCCAGTACTGCAGAATGTCACCTAATTAGGAAATAGTATTGTTGTAGATATAATCAGTTAAGTTAGGATGAGTCCCTACTGGGTTATTGGGTTCCTAACCTAACATGGCTGGTGACCTTGGCAAAAGGGGAAATTTAAACACAGAGATAGAAACGCAGGAAGAACCTACGTGAAGATCGGAGTTATGCTGCCGCAAGCCACGGAACACCAAAGACACCAGCAGACCACAAAAAGCTAAGAGAAAGGCATGGAACAGATTCTCCCTCAGGGCCCACAGAGGGAACCTACACCGTCAACATCTTCGTTTAGGATTTCTGGCCTCCAGAACTGAGAGATAGTGGATTTCTGTTGTTGAAACCACCCAGTTTGTGGAGCTTTGTTACAGTCTTGTAACAAACCAGCACAGTCTCAGTTGTTGCCCTTGCAACTTGCTAGAGTGTATGCAGGTTGGAATCCTGGTATCTGGAGGTGGCTCCTTCTAATCGTGGTGTTGAGGCTCTCTTATGTCTCCCAGGCAGTGCCAAAGCATACTGCTTGCTCTAGTGCATTTCCCTCACTGTTCGTGAGAATGGTTTATAGTGGTTGGCTTGAGTCCTCTATCTAGATGAACTCCTCTGTGTTGTTGCATGATTTCACATTATCATTAGGGAAATAGGACACAGATAATGAAACTTGAGGTTTGGATTTGTTAGCTCTGCCACTTGCAAAATGAACACTTGTGGAAATTGTTCTTCTTCTTCTTCTTCTTTTTTTTTTTTTTTTTTTTTGAGACGGTGTCTCACTGTGTCACCCAGGCTGGAGTGCAGTGGTACAATCATAACTCACTGCAGCTTCAAACTCCTGGGCTCAAGCAGTGCTCCCACCTCAGCCTCCTGGATAGATGAGGCTGCAGTCACACATCACCACACCTGGCTAATTTTTTAAAAATTTTTTGTAGAGAGAGAGTTTTGCTATGTTGTCCAGGCTGGTCTTATTATATTCCTGGCCTCAGGTGATCCCCCTGCCTTGGCCTTCTAGAATACAGAAATTACAGTCATGAACCACCACACCTAACCTAACTTGAGGACATTATTTAATGTCTTCTTTTCCGACAAATGAAGATGAAAATAAATCACTTAATTATTGCCTGGAAATGAAAAGATACATCTATCATCCATACAATAATATCCACCATGCAAAATGTACCTTTACCATCCAAGATACATTACTGAGTACCCACCTATAGACACTAAACCAGGCAATGGATTAACAAAATAAATATGCAAAGCAGAACCTGCCTTCGAGGTACTTATAATGCAGGGACAAAGACAGTCACAGGAAAACATGATTACAACATGCAATGAGAAATGCTTGACTTGTTTCAATGCTACCTTGTTTCAAGGTACTATGTGAACTCAAAGGAGGAAAATATTGACATTGCCTTGGCTGGGGAATGAAGGTGGGGATGGTCAGGAAATAATTCACTTAGCAAGTATGCGCGGCTTAGAGGACACTTCACAAATGCCATGACGTTTGAACTGAGCTTTAAGGAAGGAGTGGCAATTTACCAAACGGAGAAAGGGCAATAGGGAATGGATACCCAGCAGATGCATACTGAGACAGGCAGGCTGTTAGGAAAGGTCGTCTTAGTCTAAGGGGCTGAATGGTATGATGCATATATGAACAAGTATCGGGAGATAAACCAGGGAAACAGATGAGTTTGCAGTCTTTGCAAACCTGAAAGAGTTAGATTATCAAGAAGAAACAGTTTCTATCCTCCAAGTTCAAGAAAGAGAAAGATTAACTACTCTTTGGTAGTGGTTGCAAGCCTTCATCAGAACTATTTTTAAACCCATCTCGGCCTTTCCATAACAATTGTCTTCGTTAACCAGACAACCAATCATCAACCCTCTGGCTCCAGGCGTCATGTTTGAGAAAGGCTGAAAGATCAACCAATCCCTAAACCCTCCTGCTTCTATAAACCAGCAGATCCCTGAACTCCACGTTCCCCAAAACCCTCTAAAAAATCACCCAATTCTTTATTCAGGTATTACGCCTCCAACTACAGCTTTTCCTTGCTTATTAAGCAATAAATTCAGCTTTGATTTCATATTTTGACACTATTGAATGCTTTTATTTTTGTAGCTCTTCATCTGCTTCATTTCCTAAAATATTTAATAAGCACCTACTTTAAGAAGCCTTTCTCAATATGGCCTCAGGACAGAAAGGCTTGTTCTAGTGTATGTGGAAACTGCCCCAGGGATCCATCCAATGGGTCATATGGATACTAAAATACTTTAACCAAACATGCTGCTCTCCATGCAGGAGAACAAACAGTTGTTGAATATCTACAATGAAAACACATACATTATACTAGTTGTTTCATGTAATTTACTTGCATTAAATATCACAGCAATCCCCCAAGCTTTTTTTCCAGACAAGAGCTAGTATGCCAAAGGCTTAGTAACTTTGTCATAGAAGAGGTGAAACAAAAATATGATTTCATTTTGGTCTGGCTTCCAAGCTAGTGTTCTCATCCATATAGGATCTGCAATCTTCAACATCCAAGTGTACTTTAGGAGGCTTGAAATAAAAGTAGCTCTGCCCAGACATGAGAAGACACTTCTCTGTTGTTAAATACAAAGTTGAAATGTAGCTATCTAATGCTAAACTTCCAGACAAGTAGCCTAAATCAAATCTCACACTAGAGTATGGGCATACCTTTGCTGATATGACTAAACAAAATTGTTTCTCTTTAATACTTCATTTTTTTAAAAAATGTTATTTTATGGAAGTATAAATTGTTTTATGTATTTTAATTTTTTAAAAAATAGATATAAAATAATAATTCCTTAAGGAGTACTTAGACTGATATATATTAAGCATCAACTTACTATTCACACAATTTTTCCATTAATGCTTTGGGATTGAAAATAGCATAATTTCTAATTTATGAATAAGAAAACTGAGACATAAAGAGGTTATGTAAATTCCCCAAGGATTTGTATCTAGTGTATGGCACAACCCAAATAATGGCATTTGCTCTGTTTTAGAAATTAACATTTCATAACAATAATAATTATGTATTAAATTTTAAAATGGATAAAAGAAGTTTTGACAAGATTCAGAACATTTTTCAGTGCTACTTCCTTACAGTTAAAACAATTGAATTTCTCCTTTTTGTCAAAAATCAAAATGAATAAAATGCTACAGAGTTATGCATATGTCCCCCCACTTTCAGATTGAAATGTGTCTTCTCCTTGATTATTTATTATTGTGATTAAAGATGAAGTAATTTACACCCCAAATTATATATCCATTCCACAGAGAGGGATCTGAGGATGAGAAAGTCAATTCTGAAGCTTGACATAATCCGGAAATGCGAATTGCTACACAAAAATGCTTTCGTGTGACACTTCTCTATACTGTTAAGGGTTTGATAAAATCTTCATAGCTTGTAAAATTGGAAAACATAGAAAGAACAACTATTTTTATGAAAAACTCCATCACGTTCCTGTACAGTGGCAACGAGTGAGTCTCATTTCTTATATTCTGACTTCTAGAGTTTCACTGTCAAAGAACTACTTGCTAAAACTTGCAAGAAATAGTACTAATGGCATGGATATACTAAAAAAAAGAAAAAGAACAAAAAGAGAAAATTAATCTGTCCCTTTCTTGCTTTGAGCCCTTTGAAGTAAGTCCCCTGGGACATAGCACTAGGCAACAACTTTGTTTGTGGGCCTTTAATATGATAGGATCAAAGAGCTTATTAGAATGAATTACTTGAGAGGACCCAATGGTTACATTTCCCGAACCTATAAAAACAAACCAAAAATAAGAAAGGCAGAAAACAATCTCTAAATCATAGGGGAACAGATTAGGAGGCACCATGCTCTGGGTTAGTTCAATCAGATGGCAGGACAATATGTTGATAATGATAATCTCTTGCATATGCTCTACCTCACTGAATTGTTAACAAGCCCTCTACAGTATATAAACACATTTGACAGCTTTATGAACCAATTGTAACAAACAAGGAGAATGCTATTTAAAGCATTTGTATTTTGAAATAATTTTAGATTGACAGAAGAATTAAAACAATAACACTGAGTTCGTTTAAATCTTCACCAAGCTAAAGGTATCATTTTGCATAAGCATAATATATTCATTAAATCTAAGCAATTGACAATGATATGATGTTTATTAACTAAACTACAGGCTTATTTCAAATCTCACCAGATTTTGTACTCATGTCTTTTTTTTCCTAACACATTGTCTTATTGTATTCCCTTAATCTCCTCCAATATGACAATTTAATGGTGTATTTATTTATTTATTTATTTATTTTGGTCTTTCACAACCTTGACACTTTTAAAAAGTCCTGGTCATTTGTTTTATATAACGTCCCTCAACTTGGGTTTGTCTAATGTTTTCCCATGATGAGATAAACGTTACAGATTTGGAGGGAGAACGTCCGGCTGAGAGGTGAGGTGCCTTTCTCATTGCGTATCAGAGGAATGATTAGAAACAATGTGACTTATTATCACTATTGTTAACCTTGATCACTTGAATAAAGAGCTGTCTGATGGGCAAAGTAAATAGTTGCTAAATTCCCTTTCCATACTCTATTTCTTAGAATCCAGGCACTAAATCCAGTCTACACTCAAGGGGAAGGAGAATTAACCCAGCCCTCCCACCCCCATCTTTTAGAGGGAAGAATGTGAAACAGGCTGTAGTCATATATTAAAATCACCACAATAATTAATAAATATTTTGGAGGAAATGCATTGAGACTAGGCAAATATCCTTTCAGTCTTCAACTTTTGCCCACTAATTTTTAGCTACAATGTACTTAACATCGCACACTTTATTTAGAAAACCTCTTCTAGTGTTATAAGGAGTTATACGAAGCAAGAGGAAATAAAAATACAAAATCAAATTTCGATCTTTCCAGTGTTCTGTTACTTTTTTTCCCTAATACCTTAAAGGCAGTTTAATTTGTTTTTCTATTTGTTGTAAAAAGGAAAGCATAGGTAGAAAACATGGAAAAGAGATTGACAGTAAAATTCTAGAGAAGTTTCAAAGCAAAAGAAGGGTTAAAATACAAGAGGAGAAAGATAACCAGGATTCATTTCATTGAATATACAATGTAGAGGTCTAAGAATAAGAAATCGTCTAAATAAATCATGATTACCCATAGGAAGAGATATTGCACAGCCATTAAAATAATGTTTTTATAGGATATGCAACTGCATGAGAAAGGTCACAGAAAAAAGTAGGATGAAAAATGGCAGGATACAAAGCAAGACATCCAACATGATCCTGATCTTGTTTCTTTAAAAACAAGAAAAAGAATGTGAAATAAATATCATATGTATATATGCAGAAATGTATTTTTAAAAAATTATTCGATGATACACACACCTTGTAGAATAATTCGGTGCCTAGTAGACTATTTGGCATCTACCAAAGTAATTATTGAATACAAGAAAATATTAATAGTGGTTAAGGCTTGGCAGTGGAATATTTGATGACTTAGTATTTCTTCTTTATGTTCTTTGTGTATTTTCCAAGCTTTCTATTCTGAACATATATTATTTAGTACTTCAATAAGAAGTTGCAGTTAAAAAAAATGAAACGACAGTTGGTCTTCAAATGTCCTCAAGCTTGCAAAAGTGACACTCAATGAGAACTGTTTTGCTACTGCATCATCTAAACTGGGATTATTTTTAGAAAGAAACAATATTTAGGAAAAAAAAATCCTAAATTAAAACTGAATTCTTCTAATTAATCAACCTGAGTACTTGGCCGCTCAATACAAATGGTGTAGGTCACCTGAAAAGCAAACAGAATAATTGTAACTGCTTTAGGAGTCTTTGAAGTTATAGATTAAGCCAGTGGGAAATTAGCCAGATTGCCATTATAGCTGAAAAGTGCCGGAAGGCCCAGGCAGCCAGTGTAATTATGCAAGCTTTGTGAGCCTTGAAAATTTTGTGATTGTAATGTGTGCTCTCTGCCTTCATAAAGTTCTCCAGCAACCTGCATTCTTTATACTGCTCTCTGGCCCAAGGCTGAGCCATAAATTTGGAGAGGAAAACAAATATCATAGCAAACCCTTCCTTCCCATCAGGATTTTCTTTAGCTGTTGTGTTGCTAACGGATGCTGAGGTGGACATGTGCCTCATCCTTAGTGACCAACTTGGAGAGGGTCAGATGGAGACTCTGCCCTTCCTGTGAGCCTTTCCTACAGAGCAGGCACAGGCATACACACAGCTGTGTCTAATTATGGCTGGAAGTTGAATTATAAAAGAGGCCAGCTGGGTGCAGACAGGGGTCATTGATAAGATTAGGGACTCATCATAGTCTGGTAAAGATTCAGGGCAGTGTTCAGTGAAGTCGGAGAGGTGAGTCCCAAATGATGCTCTAATAATTGCCCTAAGTGGATATGTGTTGGGCCCTCTTGAAAAGGAATACAACTCTGAACTCAAATGCCAAACAGATGCGAAGCGAACAGTGGGAGAGAAAGGGCAAGTGTGGTGCAAACAGGGACCTTTATTAAGTAGCGAAATAATTAAGGAAAGGGTGCAAAGGGGGATGCATAATCAAAATGTCTTTACACTCATATAAGGACAGAACCCTTAGTGAAGAATAAAGGGTGACTCCAGAAGAAAGACTTTCATTTGCATTTGAAGATCAGCCCTTGGGGGGTAATAGGACTCCAGAGAGAGGGAGACTCAGCTAAGAATGAGTGTATTCCATCAAACTCAAGGAGCAAAATCTGTCTTATGTATGACCTTTGATTCTGCCGCAGATTCCTTGCCAAAGACAGCATTTCAGACAAAGAGCATCTGGTTTGGAATATCTGACAAAAATATTGTGTAGAACAGTGGCCTTAAAATTTGAGGGGAATAGATCACACTAAGAATTTTGTAAAAAACTATTGATTTCTTCCCTTCGTACATATTTCCCCATGCATGCAAAATGCATTGTTCAAGGGTTCAGAGACCCCCACACACACTCTACTAGAGCACTGGAACCCGTGAGCCCTACTTTAATAATCCCTGACGTAGAAGTTGATGAAAAGTTATTTCTTATAACGTTTTCTCCTAGGAATTGAAAGAACATTTCTCAAATCTCTTAGCTACCCTAGCTCGATTCTTTAAGAGAAAGATAGAATCTATTTTTCATAGATAGGGACACCAAGGCAAAGAGAAGTCAAATGTTGATGAAGGTTATTTGGCAGTGATTCAAGACTGAGAAATGCAGCCATCAATTTCCTATCCTATTGTTCACAAGGCTATTGTTCACTTCCAATGTACTAGTTGGTTTGTAAAACTATCAAGAAAGTTTTAAAATTGGTAGAATATGTCTGTGGAGATAAGAATATTCAGTTCACAACAAAAACCTAGGGACACTATTCCTTACTATTATATTTTGACATATCTTCACATGCCGTGAACGGAAAGCTACACAATTTTAAAATGGCTTCTGTAATTAAAATTATTTAGTAACTGAAAATATTATTCTCAAAATTACCAAAAACTATTTATTTTAAAACAGTTGATTTTTTCATACTTAACTCTAGTATTTATATGAAGAGAAAGTATGGCCAGCTATTAAAAAAACATAAAATCTAAAACCATTAAAAACACACAATTTGAGAGACCTTTGAAAAATAATAAGAATCACAACTTGATATCTGAATACAAATATTTCCATAGCCCCAGTAAAATTTTTAAAATAATATCCTCAATCTGCTTTCTCTACCCCATTGAATTGTCTCATTTGTAAGTAAAGATGAATGCCTATAGCAACTTCCCTAAAGCTCCTCTGTGTGTATTCTCCACTATCCCTAAAGGAACTCTAGAGTTTATAGAATATCTATTTAACATTAGATTCTGATTCATTTTATAAGTATGTATACACACATTTCTGTTAACACTGATAATCATTTTCATCATATTTATCATTTAATTGTACGGGCATTTCATTTTGCTTCATAGATACTTGAAAAAGAGAAATGGTTCACAGCCGATTTCTACCAGAACTACAAAGAACTGGAACCTACCCTACTGAAACTGTTTCATAATATTAAGAAGGAAATAATCTTCCCTAACTCATTCTATAAAGACAGTAACATCCTGATGCCAAAGTGTGGAAAGGGCATACAAAAAGGGAAAACTACAGACCAGTGTCACCCACAAACATAGATGCAAAAATCCTCAACAAAAAATTCTAGCAAACCAAATCCAACAGCACATCATCAAAGGAATTCACCACAATCAAGTCAGTTGCATCCCAAGGATGCAAGGATGATTGAACATATGCAAATCAATAAATGTGATTCACCACATAAAAACTGAATTTAAAACAAGAACCCTGTGATAATCTCAATAGATA
Organism: Indri indri; assembly: GCA_004363605.1. NCBI lineage: Eukaryota > Metazoa > Chordata > Mammalia > Primates > Indriidae > Indri > Indri indri. The sequence goes on from RJWJ010002211.1 coordinate 87,187, forward strand.
CAGAAAAAGTATTCAATAAAATCCAGCACTTCATGATAAATATCCTTAATAAACTAAACATAGAAGGAACATACCTCAAAATAATAAAAGCCATATATGACAAACCCACAACCATCATTACATGGAAGGGGAAGTTAAAAGCATTCCCACTAAAAACTAAAATAAGACAAGGATGCCCACTTTCACTTCTATTCAACATAGTACTAGAAGTCATAGCCAGAGGAATCAGGCAAGAGAAAGAAATAAAGAGCATCCAAATCAGAAAAGAGGAGATTAAAATATCCCTGTTTGCTAATGATATGATCTTATATCTAGAAAACCCTAAAGACTCCTCCAGAAGACTCCTAGAATTGGTAAATAAATTCAGTAAATCTCAGGTTACAAAATTAATGTGGCATTCTATACACTAATAATAGCCAAGCTGAGAATCAAATCAAGAACTCAATCTCATTTATAATAGCTATAATAAAATAAAATAAGTAGGAATATCTTAATACTTAACCAAGGAGGTTAACTATCTCTACAAGGAGAACTACAAAACACTGATGAAAGAAATTATTGATGACATAAATAAATAGAAAAACATCTTATGCTCATAGATTGGAAGAATCAGTAATGTTAAAATGTCCATACTGCCCAAAGTGATTTACACATTCAATGCAATTCACATTAAAATACCAATGTCATTTTTCACAGAATTAGAATAAGCAATCCTAAATTTCATATGGAATCAAAAAAGAGCCTGAGTAACCAAAGGAATCCTAAGCAAAAAGAACAAATCTGGGATAGGCATGGCAGTTCACTCCAGTAATCCTAGCACTTCGGGAGGCTGAGTGAGCAGGAGAATCGCTTGAGGCAAGGAGTTTGAGACCAGCCTGAGCAACATAGTGAGACCTGATCTCTACAAATAAATAAATAGATAGATAGATAGATAGATAGATAGAGAAATTAGCCAACCTGGTGGCATGTGCCTATAATCCCAGCTACTTGGGAAGCTGAGGCAGGAGGATCACTCAAGCCCAAAAGTTTGAGGTTGCAGTGTGCTATGATATGTCCAGGCAAATAGAGCAAGACCCCATCTCTACAAAAAGCAACAAATATAGAGGCATCATATCACCCAGCTTTAAGTTATACTATAAGGCTAGAGTAACCAGAACACCATGGTACTGATATAAAACTAGACATATAGATCAGTGGAACAAAAAATAGAGAATCCAGAAATAAAACCAAATACCTACAACCAAGTGATGTTCAACAAAGAGACAAAAACATACACTGGAGGAAAGAACTCTATTCAATAAATGGTGTGGGGAAACTTGGAGAGGCACACACAGAGGATTGAACTGTATCCCTAATTCTCACCATGTACAGAAATTAACTCAAGACAGATTAAACTCTTAAATGTAAAATATGACACCACAAAACTTCTAGAAGGAAACTTAGGAAAAACTCTTTTGGACATTGGCCTAGGCAAATAATTTATGACTAAGATCCCCAAAGTAAATAAAACAAAAATAAATAAATGGGACTTGAATAAACTAGAATGTTTCTGCACAGCAGATGATATAATCAACAGAGTAAATAGCATACAGAATGGGAGAAAATATTCACAAATTATACATCCAACAAAGGATTAATATCCAGAATCTACAAGGAACTCAAATAAATCAGCAAAAAAATAGAAAATAAAAAAAATCCCATTATATAGTGAGACAAACACTATGGAATACTACTCAACCATAAAAAAGAAAGAAATAATGTCTTTTGTAGCACCTTAGATAAACTGGAAGCCATTTTCCTAAGTGAAGTATCTCAGGAATGGAAATACAAATACTACATGTACTCACTTAAAAGTGGGAGCTGAATGATGTGTATACATGGTCACACACAGTGGTATAATGGATTTTGGAGACTTAAAATGAGGAGGGTGAATGGGGAGGGTGAAAGAGGAGGGTGACTGATCAAAAATTACCTGTCGGGTACTATGTGTACTCTTCAGGTGACGGGTACTTTGAAAGCCCTGACTTTGCCACTGTACAATTTGTCCATGTAACCAAAAAATAACTTGTACTCCCTAAATATATTGAACTTTTAAAAAATGCAAAAGAAAAGAATATTTAACATGATCTCTCCTCTTGGCAAATTTCAAAGTGTATAATACCGCATTATTCACTATAGGCACTATGTTGTACAGCAGATCTCTAGAATTTATTTCTCTAGCATACCTGAAACTTTATACCCATTGAAAATCATTTATATGTCTTTATCTTTGTCTTAACAAATGTATAGCATTTTTCAAACTGACATTTAGACTTTATTTGGATTTCATCGTATTTTTGCTATTGTTATTTTTCTATTCCAAGATCTAATCTAGGATAACCCATTGCATTTAGTCTTCCTGTCTCTTTAATCTCTAATCTATGATAATTTCTCAGTCTTTTCTTGTTTTTCACGACCCTGAGAATCTTAAGGAGTCTCAACTAGGTATATTGTAGTATTTTCCTCAACTTGGATTCATTTGATGTTTTCTCATAATCAGACTAAAATTTTTGTTTCTCCTCCTTCCGACTCCCCTGAAATTACCTCCCAAATAAAACTTGTGCACACAATACTGAGTCTCAGAGTCTGTCTCCATAGGACCCAAATTAAGGAAACATGGATTATAGCATTTATCTATCTTCCTTCAACCAATATCCTGAAAAAAACTGCAGAGTAAATTAGTCCTTGAAATTCAATTTTACCAATAATATAGAATAGGGGCAATATAATTACAGTTAATATTAATTTTGGTGTCATGCCAGTGTTACATCAAAAATTATACACTTTTACGACATTTACCAGCTAAGTTATTTTCATGCAATGGCTTTAGTTCAAGGAGCTCCCAGAAATAACAATATATATTCAGTAGCCACGTACATATCACTTTATGTTGATGCTGCTGGTGATTTGATGTACAAAATGCATGCAACGTTTATCACATAAAACTGTGGGACAAGGATCTACACCTCTATGTTCACCAGTTGTCCACACTGCTAATTAACCACATCAAAAATGCACACTTCAACTCCGAATCCTTTTGAACCAATTCAGTGAAATAACATTTTATGAAAATCACTATCATTAGCAAAATTTATGCTGAAACTAGATACAACATTCAAGTCTTTGCCACATCAAGATCTTCATTAGAAACGTCTCTGTGACAAAGCTCACTCAACAGTATAAAATTGCTGTCAATTCAGTTTCAATGACATTTATTTTCAGTAAAGAAATATTCCAGAAGAACAAAGCTTGTGATTTTTTTTTTTTTTTTGTCTTGACTTGCTTTGTCCAAACTGGATGGTTTCTAAGAAAAAACATCAAATTCTCTTGGACTCATCATATCCTCACATTGTAGTATGTGAATATATCTGTCAAATTTTGAGATGTAGGATAAACTCTTGATTTTTTTCTTGTAATTAAATTACTTGCTCTGTTTGTGAAAAGTGATGTACTTTTAAACATATTTTAGAAAGGCAGTAGTATCTACTCAAAAAAAAGCTACCTTCTTTTTTAAGGAAAAGAACAATATGCTTGTTATTTTCCCTTTAAAAAAAAAAAGCACAGGAAAGGTGATGATTTAGACTGTAAGCTTTGATGACATTTACTGCAATTGCCTCAGAAGACAGAAACATCCTTCATTTTTGTAGGCAAAGTCTTTGAGAAAAGTGCATGCTGGTACAACATATCACATGTGGTCACGATACCAGGTTATTCTTCCTTGACAGAGGACACAAATCGTGAATTGTCTTCCCCTGGCGTGGCAGGGTCATCCTCACTATAAATTGAGCCACCTATGTTGAATTAAAATAAAAGTCTCTTTGTGGACTGAACAGACTGATTTCCTTCATAGTTCAATGAAATGGCCTAGAGAGCCACGTGGCTTTTGTCAGACAACTGATTTCTTGGTGTCACTGTACAAATGTTACCTTATCATTGAGGACTACCCCGAAGACTCTATTTAAAATGGCACTCTCTCCCAATACTGTATGCTCTATCCTCCTTCCCTGCTTAATTTTTTCTCTATGGCACTCACTGCTGTGCTCACAGACTCTATATTTTGCCTGTTTTTTAAATGTCTGTCTCTCTGTTCTAGAATGCCAACTCCATGAGGACAGAAGTAACTGAGGATAGAGATTCCTGTATTTTGTTCATGCTGTATTTCTAGTGCCTAGAACAGTGAATGACACGTATAGAAATTTAATGAGTTTTAATGAAATACATGGATGAATACATTTGTTTAACATACCTGTGTTGGTTGTTTGTGAGCTTTGATCTGTAGAGGAAAAGGCAGATATAAACAATTTAAAAAGACTTTTTCCAAGTATGTTTTTGGATTTGTACTACAAAGAACCTATCTCTACTATACAACTAAAAAACTTATCTTCTCTCCTTCCCTATATTAATTATGAATAAAGGGGCAAGTGTAATACTGTATCTTTGTCAGATTCCTTTGGTCGTGACATTCAAAGTATAAAATTAATTTTTACAATTCAAATAGAAGATTCTTTGAAGGTCCATTTTTCTTAACCAAGATTTATCACCTATAAATAATAATCCATTGAGCTTTCCTTTTTCATAGCCAGGCTTTACTGTTACTTCAAAGTCTATAAACATATGCATTTCTACCTGATACAATTGTGCTAATTATTACCAGAGGGCTGCTTAAGGCCTCCAGGGTTATATTATGGTTTAAATCTCTTGCCTAATTCACTCTTTATACATCTTGTTGCATCCTGTTGCGTGTGTTGAAGTTGCTTCTATCTTATATTAATTCTTCCAACCTTAAAAAAGACAGTAAGTGATTAAAAGTCATAAGCATTTCTTTGTAACTTTTTCTAAATGGAAGTTTGGATGTGTAACAGGATATATTTTATAAAATTGCATGTTATCAGGACTTTAAAAGATCAGTATGAAGAAGTCAAATCTTCAGAATTATATCCTAGTTATTCGTGATTGCTGGTTGAAGTTTATGGAGGAAGAGATTATAATAATATGCATCATAATCTTTAATATGCAGGCCAGTCTCGACCATGACATTCGTATCTGAAAGGCCACTTTCAGGTTAGAAAAATAGTACGGAACAGCACCACAGCAATTTCAGAACCTCATCATTACTGATGTTGTGCTTAAAGTAGTCACTTGCCAAAACTATCAACTTGTACCATTTTTAAAGCTACGATTTAAGGGCTTTCTTCAGAAACTATGAAACTAGTGAATATGCCTGTCTATAACCTTGCAAGGGCCCCCAAAAAGGATGTGTCACAGGTAATAGAATAGAGCAGATGTTTAAAAGAGGTTGAAGTGACAGACTTATTCATTGTTTGTGCCATTTGATGGTTATGGTCTATGGCAATCGGATCCATATGTATGTTCCTGGCCCGTATTTTTCCTGCGGTATTATGAAAATAGCCTTCAGGTTGAGAGGACATATACATCCTTTATGTAGTTTTGATGGTAGTCATCACCTAAAGAGACAAACAGCGGATCTGAATAAGCCCTTGCTGAAACCGTCTTTTCTTTTTTGGTGGTGGGCGGGGGGGATTCAGTTGTATTACATTTGGTTTACTGTGTTCTCCAGTGTCATACATTGATCTTCCCCTCCAGGTTCAATAGCTTATGATTTCAATTCGATTTCCTTATTACAGGATACTTTCCATTTAAGGGGATTTCAATTTATGGCCATTTACTTTTAATGTTTTTCAACACTTTTCTTGTCAGTATTCTTCATTGTCAAAGAGGCAATGGGGACCAAGCCTGCCGTCTTTGACTAGGACACCTCTGTCCACACATTCGTAAGATGAGGAGGGTGGAATCCACTTCACACTTTTAAAATTGTCTCTTTTCTTTGCCAATGCAATCTTCTCGTTCTTGCAGTGAGATGACCATATTAAATATAGCGTATTTCTTTCATGTCTCATGTACACCTTCACTGATACCTTCACTGTAGTATCAGTCAGAAGTAGAGTAAAAAATTTCACAGCTTGGAAAAATGTGATGTTTACTATAAAAAGATCTATCATCAAAGTACTGGTACTATAAATTTCTCCTATAATTAGTAAATGTTACTGAATGAAAGAAATGTCTATTAAAAATTTATTCAAGGAAAAAAACCATAAAACTAAGACAGTGAAAATCTCAGCTTGTTTACACAAGACACTTTAAATATTCGTCCCAGTGAATTCCCCCCCACCAAAAAAAAGCTCTTTAAAATATTGAGGATTTTAAGTTTGAGGTGTACTTTTAAAACATTTTCATTTGTCAAGAAAGTTTAAGGGAAGTTTAATCATTTCTTTAACTGCATCTCTTTCCTTATTTTATCAGTAGTAATGAAACTATCCACTAGAATATTAGTTCCTTTAAGCAGGAGTATTATTTCTCATGGGTACCCTTAGCTCAGGCATTTTTCATTCTCACATATATTAAGCATTCGATGAATATTTGATGAATACATGAACAGACACTTATTTTTCTAATCCATTATTTTGGGTTTCTTTTTGTCTGCCACTCATTCAACCAATATTTATTGAGCACTTAGTATGTCCTAGAGTCCTTTCTAAATGGTTAAGATATATTTGTAAACAGTATAATAAATGATCCCTGCCTCATGACACATATTCTAAGAAGTCACCTTTGATAATATAAATTTAATTGACTAGTTAACACATCTTCACTATCCTACATGATTCTCTACAGAGTAGCAGGAGAATAGAATGCATCTGAGAGAGTTATGCATTTCATATATATATGTGTATACATATATATTTAATTTAGTAGAATACTGTGTATCATGTGGGGTATAATTTAATCAAATATGGAACTATAACTGAAGAAAATATTTTAGGGACTATGTGCAAAAAGATGATCTTTTCTCATCTTTAAGTTTTCTCTCAGTTATTAGCTACTATTTTTTCGAGATATTTATAGGGTAGTTGGCTTTCCTTAAATGCTGTCAAACACTTTGGTCAGACTACAGGCTTCCCCTACTTTTGCTCACATATATATTGGCTGCGATAGACTGAAGCCATCTGGAGGAGCAAAAATGTGTCATTTTTAACAACTGGAACCTTTTCCTGTGGGTAATGGGCAATAATAAGCATTTGGTCAGGCATGTATCTTAGGATCCCTACCACCTCCCCCAGTGAGCTTCCCTATAATATTTTGGGGAGGGGGGAAAGATTAAATAGGTGCAAATAACTTCCTTTTGCTAACATTCATTCCAGGAGTCAGTAGGAAACTGCTTGGAAATGTGGAATCACACAGGTACAGACTCGAAGACGGGTTCTGAGACTTAAATATTCTGACCTATATTTTGCTCTTCTAGTGAGTATTGTAACATTATCTTATGTTACTGTGATGATTAATTCAAAATCTATGTAAAGTGCTAAGGACAATAACTAACATTATTAAAATAAATGAAATATATTAGTGTTATCTTTATTAATTTCAAAGAAGAAGATAAAGACACACTTTATTTTCATCTTTTAAAATGATGATATCCATTAGTTGGATGCAAGAAAAATACATAAAAGTATAAAGACAAAAAGCTATTTTGAACAGTCAGCCATTCACATTTGCTGTATTGCAGATTTCTATTTTTTCTGAATAGTTTACTATTACAAAACAGTATGGCAATGACTATGTCAGCAACTAATCTTTATCCCTGTTTCTGAATATGTCCATAGAATAATTCCTAGTTGTAGAATTGAGTCAACTTTTAAAGACAATATTTTAAAGTCTTTTTCTGTATATTATCATATTGCTTTACAGAAAAGCTTTATCAATTTACACTGCAGCAGTGTGATAGTTCCTAGATGATTTCAACCTATTGTCTCTTAACTGTTATCCATTTGAGCAAAGAAGATTATATCCTGCTGCTTTCCTGTTTTTATTTTACATTCTCAAATTATTATTAAGCCTACTTTTGACTTTATTTCTATTTCTTTGAATTACTTTTGGCTGAAATATCTTTTTCTGTTGGAGTTTTAAAATTCTTTGTGATAATCTACATGTACTTAGTTTTAATTTGGGGTCCTAATTTTTTTTTACAATGTTAGTGGAAAATGCATTCCCCAATTTGCCTTTTGCTTTTGTTTATGCAGTTTTTGATAAATACTCTAATTTTTTGGCGGTCAACTGTTCCTTCATTTTCTTTTTTATTTTTTCTATTAGAATTACCCTGTAAGAAATTTTTCTACACTGGAAGATCAAATACATTTTAAGTTATATTTTCCTCAATTTTATTTTTACTTTCTATTTTATATTTAACTATTTAATCCTTCTAGTCTTGTGAATGTAAGAGAGCGTATATGTGTTCTTGTACCTGTTGGTTACTTAGTACAAAAAGTGGTTTTCATATAAAACTTTCCCCAAAGCTAACCTTTGCCAGTAGTGTGGACTTTGTTTTGTTTCTTTTTTCTTCTTCAGTGGCTGGAAGATCTCTGTGTTGTTTTCAAGTCTAGTAGCAGTTCTCTTTGTTTTCATACATATCTTTAGCTTTTCCCTTTACATTATAACTAAAAATTAAACAGGATATTTTAAGCCTCGTTATCAGATATGAAATGTAATGTTTTGCTTCCTCGTTCTCTTTTGTAATGTGCAGTATTAGATTCTTATTATAATTACTAAGATTGTATTATTTTTCATTACATATCTTTCATTTCCAGTCCATAAACTAACATTTATACTTAGACAGTTATTAGTACTGTACTATGTACAATGCTTTCAGTACTCAACAGCAAGTCTTGAATTTTTAATTTTGAGTTATTTGCATTTATCCATTTTCCAAAGGGTTACATGGTAGAAATGATTTTCATGGTCTTTCCTACACAGGCAACCTAGAACATTAACTATAAGCATGATTTCTTAACCTTTTTAAGCCTCATATCTCAACCCTGAAAAAATTAAAATGATAATAATGCTTAAATCATAAAGTTGATTTGAGAATTAAATGAAGTGAGGCTAGTTAACTGTTAATCACCATATTCGACACTATTCAATTATTAGCATTACCATGAGATTCCTTTAAATTTTTTACATAAACGATGCAACTTGGCTGGCAGGAAAAGTATTTGGTCATAGGATTTGTCCCTCAAATCTTTAAATTATCAAGTAGCACTTCATAAACTAGAGAAAAAAAATCTAAAGATCACTTGAATTTTATTCTGCTTTAGTGTTATATTTTTATTATTGTGAATAGACGCCTACAAGGCACTTTGTTTGTACTTATGATGAGAGGACATGTAGATATCTAAAGACTAATTTTCCCTGAATCATGATGAGACATTTCATTCAGTGTAGCTTCAGTTAGATGTCTTTTTCATCTATGAAAATTCTACTTCAATTATGTCCATGAATATTGTTTTTGTTTTAGATATTTTGTTTTCTGTGATCTTCAAATCCTCTTATAATTCAAGGGTTGGCTTTCCATTATTTCTTTATCATGTCTGGACTCTGTTCTTTTCCCTGCCCCTGGGAGAACTTCTCCTATTTATCTTACACTCACTGGTTTAATCTCCCATCCTATCTATTTAGCCGTTGTCTGCCTTGAATTCATCTTTAAATGCTGCTGTTGGATGTCTAGTTCCCATGAGTCTCTCTCTCTCTCTTTTTTTTTTTTTTATTTTGAGACAGAGTCTCACTATTTTGCCCAGGCTAGAGTGAGTGTCGTGGTGTCAGCCTAGCTCACAGCAACCTCACACTCCTGGGCTCAAGCAATCCTTCTGCCTCAGCCTCCCGAGTAGCTGGGACTACAGGCATGCGCCACCATGCCCGGCTAATTTTTCTATATATTTTTAGCTGTCCGATTAATTTCTTTCTATTTTTAGTAGAGGTGGGGTCTCTCTCTTGCTCAGGCTGGTCTCGAACTCCTGAGCTCAAACAATCTGCCCGCCTTGGCCTCCCAGAGTGCTAGGATTACAGGCGTGAGCCACCGCGCCCGGCCCACCATGAGTCTCTCTTTGATCTTACCCATTTAATAATGGGTTGAATTGTCTCCCCCAAGAAGCTAAGTCCAAGCCCTAACCCCTAGAACGTCTGAATATGTGACCTTATTTGGAAAGAGTCTTTGCAGATGTAATAAAATTTAAAGATTTCAAAATGAGATTATCCTGAATTTAGGATGGGCCCTAAATTCAATGACTGGTATCCTTTAAAAAGTAAGGGGAGTGAGATTTGAGACAGACAAGTAGGGGGAGGAACTATAGAGAAAGAGGCAGAAATGTAAAAGGAGGAACACCAAGGATCTCTGACAACCACTGGAAGGTAGTAAAGGCGCATGGAACCGATTCTCCCTCAGAGACTCCAGAAGGAGCTAACCCTCCTGACCCCTTGATTTTGGACTTCTGGTTTTCAGAACTATGAGAGAATAAATTTCTGTTGCTTTAGTAGTCAAATGTGTGTTAATTTTTTATGGTAGCCCTCGGCAGCATTTTCCATTTTATTTTTTAAAATTGATTTTCATTTGTTTTGTAGTGACAATTTTTCCAAGAGTCAGGAGGTAAATTTTCTGTCCTAAACCTTACTACCTTTCCTTTGTTTGCTTTTTCTTATTTCCTTTCTTTTGTTTATTTTTTCTTTCAAAGATATTTTAGTGGGCCTTTAGGAAGGTTTCATGAGGGGATGATAGCCAAATGCCCTTTTAAACAAAATCTTTACTTATATTGATAAACAAATCCTTACACACTTAAATATCAATCAAGGATACGGTTAAGATCCAATCATATTTAAAGAATGTGAGAAAAGAAAATCTAACATACTGTGTTATATTTTCTAGAAAAACCCTTATAACTCCAACAAGAAAATCGTACTGAAGATGTGTATCTTTTACCAGTAACAGAAAATTTAATTCATGAAGGCTGTCTTCCTTGGGCTCTTCCCGGAGGCAAACCCTGAGGAAAGGGTTAGAGTACACTTAGTTTATTTCGGAGGTGATCCCGGGAAACACTAATAGAGGAGTAAGGAAGTGAGACCAGGATGGGAAATCAACCAAGAAGGGTACTTATTAAGCAACAAAGCCACTGTTGCTATCTGGAGCTCGGCTGTACTGGGAAACACTGGGCACTAGCGCAAACCGGGTTATTCTACTGGAGAGATGGAGCTAAGGTATTCATACACCAACTGCTTTGTCATTGATCAAGGCCTACTCTTAGAGGTGAGGATGGCAATCTTCCCTGAGTACCTTTGTTAACTGGTGGCGAAGCGGGCTCTGGACTGAGAGAGTGCTTAGGGAAAGAAATACAGGTGTTGTCCTTTAAAAGTCAGTCCAGGGTGCTTTAAAGTGGTAGGAAGCAAGGGCAGCCCTCGCATCTACCGCAGGGGCATTGAAATAGAGGGTTTCTCTCAAAGCACCTGAAAGCCCAAGTTTAGCTATGGTTAGCATTATTTCCATTGACACAGTGAGAGCTCTGGATGGCATTTCTGAAGTTCTCTTGACCTTTCTGTCATGGTTGCTATTAATAGTTGGCTGTAGTAGCTCAAGCCTTGTGTTTTTTTCACTTCAACCGTAGAAGAAAGAAAAGGAGTGATGCTTAGCAGAGATTTTCTCCATATGAATTTCCCTTTTATCAGGAGGGAAAAATGTTCCCCAGAATCCCCCAGATGATTTCTTCTTATTACCTCATGAACTGACAGAAAGAGGGTGTTTCTATTCACCAGCATATGAAGAACTCTTAAACTAATGCCTCAACAAAACTGGACTTTCATAACAAGGAAGACATGGGGAGTAGAGAAGGCTTTTGGAACCAACAGCCTAGTCTGCCATAAAATGAAAAGAAAAAGTAAATCTGAAGAGGTTTCAGTGCAAAAACTCTTACCTCAGTTTTATTCCTTCAACTATTCTTCAACTATATTTATAATCTGAGTAGGTGTGTACATCCTGGAGTTAGTTGCAGTGTGATATGCTACCATTCTTCATAATGTTCTCAAAAACTGTAGAAGGCATTATCTATAGTTTTGGAGTATTTTAGGTCACTTTCCTTCCTGTCACTTTGCTTTCTGGCAGCATGTACTCCATGCAATCACAGCTCTTAATCATTATTCTTATCAAAATGTTTAAGCTTCTCAACATACATAACAAAAACATGTACAATTAAAGGGTAGATGTTATTTTGAAGATACTAAACAGAGCACTGTGCCTCCCACTTCAATATTATTTTCGGTCTCATTTGAATAGGAGAGAATGATGTAAACATGAGTTTTTGTCATCTTTCGAAATATTCACGTTGACACGCATGGGACTGTAACAGAGAGGTTACGCTTTGCCTTTCCATTTCATTCCAACCAATATCTCCCAGAACTTTACAGATCTTTCTAAGCTTAATTTACACTTAATTTGAATTATGTGAAGAAAAACAAAATGTTCAGAAAATCCTGAAGCATTATTCTGGATTTTTACTAACTTATTCTTAAATCTAAACAACAATGAAAAAATTAGAAGGAGAAGAAAAATCATACCATTTGGTTAGAGAATTGCTCACTCCTCTAACAGATAATCCCTGAAATTTATGGGTTTACCACAACTTGTTTATTTGCCACCTCACTCAAATGGAATCTAAAATAGCTGGTTGTTGCCACACCTCCAAGTGGTGATTCCAAGGCCAAATCTCACCTTTAATTTTGTCTTCTTTAACTTATGCTTTCTAAAGACCACTAAGGTAATAAAGGTAGAAAAGGCATGTAGGATAGACGGTGGGAGATTTTTATGGGTAAAAATCTCTAGAAGCAGCAGACAATGAACTGACCACTAACGTTTCATCAGCTAGACCAAGACACATGATTACACCTAATTTTAAGGGAGTCTGGGAAATTCAGTCTAATTCTGGGACCAGTAAAGAAAAGAAGAGGCTTAGTGAGCAGCCAGCACTCACCCCCTCGTTCTCTTCACCTCTCCACAGTCCTCTTCTCAAAGTAATAAAATGAAGAACATAAGTATGTCATTCATCAACAAAGAAAGAATCAAATAACTACAACTTAAGATGCTTTCTAAGGTTTAATTCACTAAGTAATTATATACTGTTGTCAAAGCAGTTAATATAGGATTTAATTAAACGTTGGACTTGTAAGTGATTTTGAAGTTGGAAAGCCAATTCTGGGTGTTAACTTCTTGCCAAATAGCTTTCGGGAAAAAAAACAAAAACAAACAAACAAAAAAAAACTATTGATTTTTTTCCCACAAATATTTATTGGCTGTCTAGTATGCACCAAGGTTTTGTTTGCACTTGCTTTAACATTATATTACTATTATTTTAACTGTTTCACCTTACCATATACTGATAACATTCTAGGAAGTAGTAAGTTTATTTTTTCTCTTTTTACATATAAGAGAGGAAAGTATTTGTTATCAAAAACTGGAAAAGTATTATACATCATGCTAATTTTGTTTTCTATCACTAAAGTGACTTCCATTTTTCCATTTTGTGATTTAATAAGAATGAATTAAGAATGACAATTGGTCTCATTTAATTACCGGTCCAAAAAGTGTAAACGTAACTTTTATGAAGAAATATCATTTATATTTATTTCAAATTACATTCAACAACAAGCACCATTCATTGTAATTCAATGTAATTCACTCTTAGGGTTTAAAAATTAGTGACTGTGCAGTATATTCCAGGCTTTTGAAAAACTTTTAAACTTCCCTTAGCATATTGTAAAAAACACGCATTTTTAAAGCAGAGTTATTTGCATATGCTATTTCTGTTTATCCTGGTTTTATTTACTTGGTTTTTTTAAAAAAGCATAAGGTTGTATCGTAAATAACATTAGCCCTAAAACATTTTCAGGGAAATTTCATGATATTACAAAGCTTTTTTTTATTACTAATACTTTCATTTACTTAATGAAATGCACCTCTAACTTGTAGGTGTTATTACTTTTATTTTGTCATTTTGTTGTTAGAATTAAGAAGCAGTGAAATCTAAATCACATAGCAGAGGCCATGGTTAACTCCATCAAGCTCCACTATGATCATGGAGCAATCAAAATTGCTGACCCAGACAAAGGATGTTTCCCTAGGACTAGGAAGATAAAGACTAAAGAATTGCACACAGAAACATTATAAAAAAGGTACCTAAAAAAATGCAACATGTGGTAAATTAGGAGCAAGACATAGGCATATGTTTCCTAGTTTCAAGTCAAATTTTTTTTTCAGTAACCAACTTCCTGCTAAAAGTAAAGAGATATCTATTTTATTTTTTCCTGTTAAATGTAAAGCTAAACATTAAATTTATAAGATTATTCCCTAACCATGTTTTTATTTCCAGTACAGGATAAGCATCTCTGGTATGCCCTATATAACATATAATAAAAAGGGAAATTATTGTGTATATTTCTCTATATACCATGAATAAATTTAAAAAGTATAAAATATGCCTAATCATCTCTGATTTGTGGAGAGCTTTTATGGGGGGGGCGTATAAATCTATTTGCTTATATATTTATCTTTAAAAATAGGAAGTCAAGAGAAAATGGTTGGTGAATTACAAAGTGGGATAGGTCCTGATTGTGTAGCAAAGGTATCTGAGCACCATGGTACATGCATACACACACATACTCACATAGGTGATTGCCACCTGTACATAGCATAAGGTCAACACCAACCTACTGACCAGATTGTCTTAATGTAAGACTCTACATATTGTTTGGGATGTTATATTGTTACCATCAGAAAATTGAACAGTAAGTTCTACATATTTAACAAATGAGTATGAATGGAGGTGAAAAGCTTTACTTCGAAAAACTTCCCCCTACCACTTACCACAGAAACCTGATTTGTTAACCCATTGTGATAGCCAACCTCCAAAATGGCCCACAGTAATTCTCACCTGGTGGTATTTATACCATGGTATGGTCCCTTTTCACAGTGAATAGGACTGACCTGTGTAACCAGTAAAATATTTCAGAAATTATGGTGTGTGTCTTCCTAGGCTAGGTCATAGATATTGTGTCATCTACCTTGCTTTCTCCTGTATCATTCATTTTAGAGGAAGCCAGCCACCAAAGCAAGCTACCATGTCCTGAAGACTCTAAAGCATCTCTTTGGAGAGGTCCCCGTGACTAGGAACTGAGGCTTCCTGCCAATAGGCAGTACCTACTTGCCAGCCATGTAAGGAAGCCATCTTGGAGGATGCTCTTCCAGCCTCAGTTAAACCATCAGATACCTGTTTTGTTGGCTGATGTCTTCAATAAAATCTCACGAGAGACCTTGAATCAGGACCATCCAGCTAATCTGATCTAGAATTCCTGACACACAGAAACTGTTTGATATAATATTTATTATTGTTTTTAGCTGCTATTTTTAAAGTAGTTTGTTTCTCAGCAATAGATAACTAATAGTAATATTTTAGCAATAAATAAAGTAGTTAAGGGTAGAATTAACTACTCCCCTTAATAGGTATAGTTTCTTAGAATTGATTTAATTCAACAAAAATAAATATTGAGTGCAACTACCTGACATATATATTTATGTAGATGAGTACAACAAATACAATAAATCCATCAGCCTGCCTTCTATAAATTTCTTAAATCCTAGTTGGAAGTGTTTCAGTCTGATGAAAAGAAATAATGTTTATTTATATTGATAGAATATATGCACATTTTTGTTAATGATGTCAGAGAATTCCATGGAAACAGAATAGTGAAGAATGCTTCTAAATTGAATACTAATGAAGGGCCAAATATATAAAAATTACCTATACATCGATTTAAAAAAAAAGTCACTCTGTTAACATAATCTTTTTCTACAATGATCCTAATCCCCACAAAGTGGGGTTCTCTTCCCTGGTGGAAAACTCTACAGGTTACTGAATATGTTAACTGTCTGCAAGATCAAAAAATTCTTAAGCAAGGAAGTTACATGATGAATTGGAGATGGGATATGCATGCTCTTCCACTGAGACTTAATCAGAAAATAGAATCTCTCTCAAAGCATACTTTTAGTAGCCTGGCCTAAATTTGTACCAGTGATTTGAGAGATACAATTCTTTATGCTTTAAGTTTAGGAAAGTATATAGGAGGGAGTTAGCTTTTCCCAGAGAATATTATCTGAAGGGCTCTTCGTGATTTAGAGGAGAGAATCAAGGGGAATTGTCTCTCTGGGTTAGTGTCTGCATATTTACCCTGAAGTCTGACCATGCCTATTGCGACTCTATGCTGCCCCCACTTGAGGACCAGTGTGTAACACACACCCACATCAAACAATTCAATGTAGGTAGAATAGTAACTACTTTCTTCTTTCACAGCCTACCCTGACTTTGCTGCCGGAGCTAAACATTTCTTACCTTCTTTTACCCCACAAAGCTCCAGGACATAAGCCCATAATTTATAATCAAGGTTTAGTGAACATTTGGAGACAATGGAGGATAGAAGATACACAGCACACAACTTTCGGGTGAATGTCAAATATTACCTTGGAAGGCTTTGATTCATTTCCCACTGCAGGGAGCTTCTCATGTCACGTCCCTCCGCAGCTCCAGCTGCCACTAGAACATCCATACCCCATTATATCTCAAGATCCTTTCCATCCGTTTCTCTTTCAGGTTCCCAACACACTTTTCTGGGAATCAGAGAAGAAGCTCAAATCCCTGTTACTGTCATATGCAGGAAAGAGACATAAAAATTTGAGTTACTTTTAAGTTATAACCATCGATACTTTCTTTTAGAGTTGTTAGTTCTTATTTTCCACAGGAAAAAAGTAATTCCCTTTGTCAGAGAATGTTAGTTTGCTTATTTATTTATTTATTTATTTTTAGTGTTCTTGGGAAAAATGTCTCCAACTATAGCCTTGTATGAATATAACTTATGTGCCCCTACCTATACTGTACAGAGCAGGTGATACTGAAGTTCATACATAACATGAACATTGTTGTCTAGGATTCCGAGGTAGCCAAAATGAAAATCAGAAATATTAGAAAAGAACCACAACAAACCCATTCTAGTACCTATGGGGAAGAATTCATAATGAACGTAATCCTTATTCTGAAAGCACCCATCTTTTTTTTAGGAAAGTGGCAATCATTTAATTTGGTAAATATACCTTGTCTTAAAAAATATTTAAAAATATCTTTTAAGGGTGTCTAACATTTCTTGGGATTAGCTGATGAGTTTGTATAACCTGAATTCATAGTTATACTTTTATGGATTCTATGTTTATATTTTTGAGTATTTTCTAAATTTTAAATTGTTTTTTTATATGATCATTTGGATTGAAATTTGAACAGAACGTTAATTTTCTAAGGATATGAAATAAAAACTTGGTAATTTGCTTTGGTCACCACTATCTGGAGGCATCAATGGAATTAGATATTAACACTGTTGACTTATTTCTTGCACATAAACACAAGGCTAAAATCATCTGCAGATTTAACTTGAGGAAACAATTTCTTCCTTGGGGCATTTTGGCATTTTGGCATTTTGGCAGAGATCTTGAGTTGCTTTTTCCTCTCCTCTTTTGGCTGTTCTCCCTGGGCCTCAGAGCAGAGATTATCCATCAAGGTCAGATGCATGTAATCACGATCAATTTCCTGCAAGTGTAGAAGGCCTGTACACTCAAAATGCTGCTGGGCCTTACATTTTTTATTCTATTTCCACGGTGGTGTTTTTCTATCTGTCATAGCAGCTGGATTCCAACAATGTAGTGGAGAGGAAGAGAGAGAAGTGAAACTCCTCTTAGGCATAAGGGTATTCCCTGTTTGGCTGATTTCTTTTCCTTTAAGTGAATTTCTGCAGTTCCAGTTTCTCTGCTACATGCAATGTGATGAAAGCTATGGCAACCCAGACTGAACCCAATGCACACTTATTTGATGCCACAAATCTGAAGAAATGTTACTTTATTTCAAATGTCAGTAGCCCGTGTTTCATGAAGAACAAATCTGCCTTAGAAAGTCCCCAAAGTACCTATAACTGGCTGTTGCTTGTTTAAAGGCTCAGATGTGAAAAGACATTTTTATTTGTGTTGGCACCCAGTGTATTTGGGGCTGGAAGGACACCTGGCACATTGGCAAATTGTGTATGAAATAACAAACGAAGAGTACAAGGAGCTTTCTTCTCTTCCACAGACTAGATAGATTTACAGAGACTTTCATATATTACATGTATGTGTATATATACACATATAAATACGTATATGTGTAGGGGTATAATACACATGCGCCTATTTTACCCATGACTAAAAAAAAGAAATGTGTCTTGAAACAGCACATATTTCAATACCTCAATGTCATTTTTTTCAGTTCCTTTTGGAAATACTTTCTTAGACCTACAATTTTCTGACCATGGTTTTAGCTTTTTATCAAGAATGGAGATTTTAAAACTTGTCCCATAAAAACATCTGTATCTTTATAAAACTATTCCTTCAGAAATTGTTCATTATGTTATTCAATCCCTCTAATACACAGATTTATATAATGGTAGCACTAGGAAAAACCGTCTCTCCGCCTGTAATTGTTATTGTATTAATATAATGAGGATTTATAAGGTAGGTTCCTTTTTGTTTGCTAGGAGGCACATGGCTCAATTTTAAGCTTACCTGCAGTTAGTCTCCTTAGCTCAGGTTTTCTTGCAAAGCTTCCCATGTCATTTTTAGTAACGAATGACAATTATAATTATTATTGTAATAGAGAGGTTTACTTCCCTCCACCAAACTCAACTAGATCTCAGGACAAGGTGTGTGGTGCCTTCACAGTCATTCCAGAGCATTGCAGGGAGGCATCTTTACAGGGTACCTGGAAATTGTCAAAACGTGACAAGGCATGGCTCACAACACGTCTCCTATCTAGCAGCTGGAGAATGGGGAAGCTTGGCGCAAAGTAGAAGTCCTTACTGCAGTAAAGACTGGACGGTTAACTGGCCCAGGTTCTTAGTTCAGGTGATGCTTATTTTCCATTTATGTGCAAACAGCACAGTCAGCTAGTGAGGGCTCCGAGGCGAAAGATCTGGGAATGCAACCAGGAACCCTTGCAATAGACTTTCTTTTTTTTTTTTTTTTATTTCA